>JAUTXX010092325.1:0-28054 GCA_032273605.1 Panulirus laevicauda
ATATAGACTAAAGATGACGTTATTCTATAAGCGTAGCAACATCGGGGAATATGCGAGACTACGCGGGCGGCCGTACGACTAATGCTGGCATAAGAAACGAAAAAGAGTTGAGAAAGATCATGAGCACAAGACAAATGATATGAGTACAGCGCACGTCAAACTATACTAAGTTAACCTTGGTTGCTTAATACGACAGTAGCGTAAGAACAATCCGGGGAGAATGTCGTATTACATGAGGTCAATGCAACATGGATGAATATTCGGCACTCACTATAATTTAGATGTAAAGTACGAATTCCAATACAATGGCCTTTGCTTTGATGATTGGCATTTACTACCACAACACCTAATTTGCATGGCCGGGCATCTTTTCAAACTGCGTATGATGATGTCGATTCTTATCATTCAAAGTAACATACGATAGGCTATGTAATATTTCTGAGAAGACAGTATTGAAACAACGATTAGTCAACTGAATATGCACGAACATTATATGCTGCAAATGTATGAACTGTGGTGAATGCTGAACGAAAAAAAAAAAACATTCGGCCCTGGGACAAGTTAGAAGGTAAGGGAGAAAATAATGAACGGAAGAATTAAGAAAAGTAGAAAAAAAAAATGGGTTGTCCACCTCGCGTTGATATGTTTACCCAAAATTAAGCTACGCTGCGCACGATATACAATGCAAAGCCTCAGTACAACCACAACAACGTAAGGGAGAATATCATTCCTCGATATTTTTTGCATCATATGCAAGACCCATATTCACCTTTAAGATGGATTCATCATCATACAACCTAACTGAGGTTACGCTATCACACATACAGACGACCAATTAACTTCCTGACTTCTAACCTACGGTTGATTCCAACGTATGTGACTAAAACCTTAATCGTTTCAAGCTGCTGTTCATTTCTTTTTCACCCCCCCCCCCCCAATTTCCCTTCTTTCAAACCCTGCTTCTTTCTCCTTTTTCTTCACGATAGGAAATAAAGATGCTGAAATTTACGCCACTGGTAAACATTCCATATTTAGTAACTACAGTTTCTTCAAAGTATCTCAATTTACTTCTATACATGATCGATCCGGAACTTCATCTTAGCATTGAGTCATTATCATAAAACACTATCGATTAGAACCATATCTAAGACATATTTCAGGCTCTTTAGCACTGGTGTCTGTTTACCTTTCCTTAAGCTAGACGTGCGGTGAAACTCAGTATGGCACACCTGATGCAGGGAGAAAGCTAAACCCAGCCTCTTAAAATTTGATGGACGATGTGATGCTCCCAGCAGATGAGAGGTCACACACACACACACACACACACACACACACACACACACACACACACACAGCCATGCAACAACGCCTAATTCCAAAAACAATAAAAATCTCCCTACAATAACTACTGAATAACAGACAATAATCCGCCAACTTACGCAGAAAATCTAGTCATATACAGAAAGCCTAGCCCGGAAAAATCCAGTCATTACTCAGAAATCCTAGCTTGGCTGTATACCACTGTTGACCATTTCACATGGCCTAGTCAGTGGCGGGTCAGCCACAGGATACTAAGTATGGGCTTGTGCGGGTGAGGGCCAAGGTCAGCAGCGTCCCATCACCAGCCACTTCTAGACAAACACTACATGTCATGTGCTCTATTATTTCTCATCCCTTTTCATCCACATTTGTATCACTATTTCCTGCTGCCATCCTTCCTCTCTTACCTTCTCCTATCCCTTCCTCGTATCTTGGCATTTCTCTACCTTATGGCGATGGAAGTGGCAAGAGAAAATCAGGCACGAAGTGTGTCACCCAGTGATGGGTAGTAAGCCACATGGAAACACAATAATCCTTAGCAGAATCAAGTCATGGGAGGAAGACTTGCCCGGGTGTCCATCATCAATAGAAAAACACTTTTTCGTGTTTTTTTTTTTTTTCTAAGCACAACTGCCGGATGAATTGATTAATAATATTCCTAGACTACTTGGTTAATAGTGAAGGCCAGTACGCCGACAACCACGTAACCACGTTTGCTGGAAATATGGGGTATAATAGGGAAGGCCAATATCGCCGACAATGTTTATCCTAAATATTGCGTTTTCTTAACGTAAATTCCTGAGGAAATTTTACTCATTCCATTCAAGGTAACTGCTCGAAAAAAAAAATAAGTTCGTTATGATAAGTTAAATTAGAGCATTTGTTTGAAAAAAAAAAATACGAAAGTCCCCTTTTTCAACAAACAGCAACACGACTGTACTGTAAAGTAATAGATCAATTACTTGGTAGATAACGTTTGAATATGCGAGATCACGAAGTTATATTGACCACGTGTCGTCCTTTACTGTTCCAAACTTATAAATGATTCAGTTTTACCGATACGTCGTCCTGAGGGCACTTTCGCAGTGATCAGGGATCCTACAACCACCCACCCCGTGGGGCGTCATCTGAGTGGAATGCGAAAGGAATAAACTGTACGAGGACTGAAGTTACAGTATATATTTTTAGAAATGGGATATTACCTAAGTCTGTGGTGGACAAAACGGAGAAGAAGCAGGATCTATGATGAGTGGGTTGAGCTAAGAGTGTGATGTCTACTGCAAAGATGATGTAGATGGTCGTGCAACAGGTGTGGCACTACTTAGTGAAGGGCGAGCGGTCTGGAAGGACCCGATTGCAATTGTGTCGGAAGCAAGATTAATAGTTTACATGTGAGAGAGGTCAAGAATGACCCATGATTGTTACATGCGTCCCATAAAATGATAAATGATAGGGAAGATGTTGACAATGCCTTTTGGAGAGAACTAGTACAAGCAATGGAGGATATATATATTCAGAGGAGAGTTGTGTGTGGCAGATGACTTGAATGTACGAATGGCGTACGGTGGGGGAGGGAGAGATTGGTGGGTATGGGGTCCCGGTTGCAAATGACATTGGTGACAGAATACGAGGGTTGTGTGCATCAGCAGGCATGCGTGTTGCAAATACGTACTTTACATATAAATACCTTCATAAATACATAGTGCAAAGACACAAAGATGACAGGGTCGATTAAGTCGTGTTTTATTTGTTTACGGTAAGAATGAATAAGTGGGGTTGTGCAGGACATGCGGTCAAGGAAAAGGCTGGTATATGGTCTATTAAATCATACATAAGTAATATGTGGGTTAGTAGTTTTTCGCTGATGACATCGGACTAGAAATGAATTCGAAATTTAAAATAACCCTGGAGGATTCTTTCCTTCCTTGCAAATGAATAATACTGGCTATCATTTAAAAAAAATATGTATATAATAGCCATAAAGGATTCTTTTCGTCCATGCTAAATGAATGACCCGAATAGCATTCTTTTTCCTCAGTAAGCCAGTCTCAACCATATCAAACACTTGTTGTGGTGTGAAAACCCCCTTCCTCAACCATGCTCCTCACATACTCAGCACCAAGTCTTTTCAAATCATGTGCACGGTAAGCAAACTGTGACACTTTTCTTTTTTTCATATCTCACAACTACTCCTTACCTACAGCATGAGTGTCCTCCTGTCCTCTCTCTCGCCTGCTTCACCCTCCAAGTCTAATAGTAATGGTGACTTTGGTGTTCGCCTTGATAATCGTAATCATGGGCACGTTCCTCTGACTGTGGTCTTCATTCCAAACATTCAGGTGTTCCATCTTGCCCATCACAAGCCTCCTTCCTCCTTCACACTAGTCTAGCAGATTAGAAAGTGCCAGACAAATAATTAGATGTTTTTCTTTTCTACATAATAGCCATACACTAAACTTATAGCCGCGAGAATCTCACTAGAATCAAATCTTAGAAGCATTAATTTCACAACTTATGTTCTACACTCATGGCCTGTACTCACCCGAGCACCGTCGACATTCCAGGTGCCTGGAAACTGCACTGGCAAAGACGGTAATGACCTGTTGAAGCCATTTTTATCACTGTTCGAGCTGTGTGTGTGTAGTGTCGTAATGGAGTGATTATAGGGTCTCAAGCCACGTTGTGGAGGTGAGGGGAATATCTTGGTTTGATTCTGTCTTGGTTAATCGTGTTCTAAGGAGGAAGGGCACACGTGGAGGAACCCCAGGTGGACGAACTCACTTCGGGGTAATGTTTTCAAAACAAGAGTGATACCGTGTGTAAAATCGTATCACGTCTATAAGAATTACGCAGTTTTTGAATTGTTTCTTTATAAAATGAAACCAGATATTACTCAGTCTAATTAATCTTGATAAAGCTGTTGTGGCATAGAAAGTTTATTCTGAAACCGGCGACCATAAACCTATGATTGACAATAGTAAATAACCGATATCAATTCAGTGAAGATAATTGTTGAAATATTTTTTTTTATTATACAGAGAAACTTTTGTCGATATAATTATGCATGAGTAGTATACTACGAAGGTATTGAAATTGACACTATATCATTGGGCACCAGTTAAAAAAAAAAAGTCCTAACAAATATCCATTCATTTTTCCTGCCGAGGGTTATAATCATTTTAAATACAAATAAATCTCATATCAAACCACTTTCCATGACTCAATTCACATGATTCCACATCCAAAATACCAGACATGCACCACCATCATCAGTCACATTCAGTAAGCCTTCAATATGCCCACTGCCTGTTACACTTCCCCATTTGCCTCCTTCACTGATGCTCCCAATTGTTCTCTTGTTTTACTTACTGTTAACTTTCTTATAAAAACATTTTCTTATTCTCCCTCAAGTTTGCTGATACCTGTCCATTCCAGGGATTACCAGACTCTACCTGTTTTACGTTCCACTGCAAGTGAGAAAATCACTTTGGACAAGCCTGTATCTTTGCCATTTAATAATACAGCGTACAGTCTCATCAAAGAACTTTATTCTTCAAAAGAATCCACCTGTCCCTGCAACTGATAGTGCACGAGTCCTTGGGTAAGGGGTCTTGGTGTAATACCAGAATCATCTCTGAAAGAAGTCTTGGGGTAAGAAACAATAATGATAATGCAAAGAATAATACAAGGTATGCAAAGGATAGAGCAAATTAGAGCAATGTGGTTTACAAGGAATGACATATTGTCAATGGGCTAAGACACACGAAGCAATCAAGAGACTTTACGGAGTCTGATTGTGGGTGAATAAGGGGCTCTGCTTTCTGTGCATTATATATGATAGTAAGAGAGTGGCTATGAGTGAATAGAGCCATTTCTTCATCTGTTCCTGGCCTGTGTTATATTATAACTTTCCAAATGAAGGAACAGGGAAAAGAACTAAGTTACGATTTTTCCTGCAAGTCTTAATCGTCTGCTCTTGATGTTACCTTGCTAATATAAGAAACAGCAAACACGTGTTAAAGACAGAAAAGATTTACATACATCAAAGTTCTAAATAGGAATACTCATATTTCATTAAAACATGGGAAACAAAGCTCATTTTTATTCATATGTTGACAAAGTCTTTAAAATGCAACAAGTATAAAATATAACATACATGAGTAGGCAACAGTATGAAAATGAGGCATAATGGTACAGTAGGAATGATGAGAACACACATTCAAGACATAACACACATTTTCTCCACCAAATGTTTGTTTCTGATGGTACAAAACACTACCTAAACATCTGCTAAAGTGTATTTAATGATTTTCTACTTTGAAATACTGTGAACTGCACTCATTACCAAGACAATTTTGAGCAGTTATGGATCATTTTGATCAGTGCATATTGGCCAGTAATGTGCTTAAAAGTAATTACATTTATTGTTCACAGCAAAACTTATGACAACTCAAAAATTTACAAAAATTATCAGTTTTCAATAACTAATTTTGGGTTTGTGTTTACACACTCTGAAATACAGTAATTCAACAAGCATTTACACCGTAGACCTGACTGTAAAATCTTATGAATAATATCTGATCCAGATATCACTCAAACAATTGCAGGTAACCCCCTAACCAAATCTTCTAGTATAGTATATGAATAGTAAGCACCTGAAAGGGTTAAGCTTTGGAGGGATAATATATGCATCTCTCATGGATAAGAAATTAATCACCACAAATACCTCCATTATTAGGTACTTGGTCAATATGTGGCTGCCATACTAATGTTCCAGTAAATGTGGTTTAACAAGAATTACATTTTTAACTGTGTATAGAATGCATTACAGTGTTGTAACACTACATTTTTCAGCAGAATTCAAATGAGACTTTCGTGCTTATTTTTGTTTAAAACACTTTTCTTATATCACAAGTGAAATATAATATCATTTGGAGTATGAACAAGCATTATGTTCATATTAAGCTCATATAAGGCAGATCAAATTGCAAAAAAACCATCCAAGTTTCATTTGGCATCACAAAACCAACATAAAACCTTTTACGTACCTACAAATATATTCTTAAGAAATCTTTTCATATCAAGAATTCTTGAAGATGCTTATTGATTACACAATAAAGAGAATACAATGCTGCGAGAAAAAATCAACTGATATTCAAAGTTTTGAGAAAAAAATCACTTACAAAAAAAAATTCTTAACCTGGCCGAATAAACAAGGCTTAAAAAATGGAAAACAGTTTTTATCTTTCTCCTTAAATTTTCAAATCATAAGCACAAAAGAACTTTTTGATCATGTCTAGACCATAATTCAAAATTGAATTTTGACTGTTACATACAGACTAGCAAAATTTAATCATCCACATATTACACTGCACCATATACAAATACTTCTTATTCCAGATATAAACACACAGTTGCTCTCCAACAGCTTTTTGGTCCCAGATGTAGGCAACAATGAGACATGGCATCTCTCCATCTCTTTGTTAACCTCTCATGAGCTGTTTCCTACATTTGAAGCAGGCTGATGCTTGCAGAATTCTGTCTGAATACTTCAGTGAGTGCACATTCCTAAACACCACACTGTTACAGACCTAGCAGCAATGTCCATTTCCTTATCAAGTTTTGCTATCACTGTAGCTAACGCTAAGCGCATACAAGTTATCACAGAAGTCACACACTTTCCTTCTCTTTGCACTACATGTGCTACTGTATCTACCTCATCTGCCTGTTCTCTAAGTTTGTTTTCTGTTTGTTATGTTACTTATTCTGGTTAAATTATTACATTATTATCATATAATCTGTACAGTTCCTTCAACTGTACCAATGATAGTTAAGAATAACTTCTAATCTTTTCCCCACATATATCATTCTGTTGCATGCAGATACATTTCATATATAGTGCAGAATTTTGACATAGTGCAGAATTTTGACAGTTATAAATTTCCTATAAGGCAAATATTTTATCAATTACTGCTTCTCTTCTGAAAACCATAATTCAAAACATTTATGCATGAAGTAAATGAAGTGTTTAAGGAAATTCCCATTGTGCTACCTGCTTTGAAAGTAGGAAACAACTTCTTTCAAGATGTTTTACTTATGCTTTAACAATAATTAAATATACATAACTGTTAAAAAGGGAGGTAATGGATCTAGTTATTCATAAGCTATCATCTAAAAAATAATTCAAAATATGAATGAAAGCTGAAATCTACACTGCTGGTGTACGATACAAAATCTTGATGTTTACAAAAATCTGAGCAAATATTTCCTTGATTACATCCTCAGCAAATTCAGATATAACAAAAGAGTAAACTTTTAAACTCAGCTTTACATTATTAATGTAATGTAGGTTTACGTCATCATACCATCATTTAGGACTGATTGATATCTCTTGACTACTCTTACAGCAACTATTTCTCATATGGAACCTAAATAACCACATAAAAAGATCTGATAAAACAAAATCTAAGATGAAGGTCTCCAATATCAATAATTCTTACTTTTATTACAACAAAGACAAATCCCCCTTCACTTTCAAATTCATTTTAATTTGTTTGAAGATGTTTGTGACTGGCACAGTTTCAATACAAGCAATCTTTCCTAAATCACCTCAGGCAATGGATCAACTGTTCTTTGGCTATATGAATGTTATTCAGTTGCAATCTTCAATGAACCAGTATAATTGTTAAATCAAGTGGATTACTTTATATATATTTTAAGAATGAGTATGACGAAAGCATCTGCTAGCTAAAGGAAATTCCAGGTGCTCTATTTACTTTTCTGTTAAAATTTGAATCAGTAATCTAGTCAAGAAAAACTGGAAGACAAGAACAAGAATTACATTAATCTAAATTAAAAACTGACAGAAAAGCAGCACTGTTTAAAGCCTCCTCTCTATCCATTGTTAAAGAATAATTTTTGCACTACTGAATGTAATCTGCACAAGATATGAACTATACATTAAAAAATTACAAAATGGACTCAAATTAATTTAGGCATGTATAGAAAATAATCATGGGAAAAATTACTCAAGGTATATCAAGGTGAGATGAGGAAGGTGAGCAATTGGCATAGGAGCAAACAAATGTCTTCATGAGAGGCAGTAGGATGGAAGATACACATTTATGGATTCTGGCAAAGCTGAAGAAAAATTATATCCCAAAAATTATGCTGAAGTTTACTGACTTTTATATAAAGCAAATAAATCATTGAATGTAAACATAAAATGGCAAACCTTTATTTTGTAAGCTGTTTGAAACTGATCAACTAATCAGGCTACAGTATGCAAAAGACTGGTAATCCTTGATTGTCCATGGAAGCACTGCTTACAGTGGTGGATTCTTTTCTGATAGTGCTGGTTCTTTTTAGAGCATTTTCAAAATGCAACTGATATGGACGTCTGGACTACATTTCCAAACTGGATTTATCCCTTGGAGATTACCATTTTTCATTCTTTCACCTTTAATTCTTTCAATCCATTTATTCTGAACTATTTCTATTTCATGCAAAATTTCTCTCTTTTGTTCGTTAGCAAGGGTTTGAAATTTCTCAAAGTAATACCGAAATCAACTTGCATAATACTTCAGCAAGTGTTTTAAACACTAATATTGCATCTTTAGCACAAAAAAAACCCAGATTCCAGTCATTTGTGCTGTTCTTTCAATTACATTTCAGTGAAACGAATTTTGCCATCATTCAAGTATTATCATAAGCATTATTGGCTATATTCAAATAAATGTTTCTCAAATATATCTTCAACCATTCTTTAAAGCTTACAAAAGACATAAAACCAATCAACTTGATATGAATCAGTAGTGCAAAGAAAATTACACTATCTCTAGTACAAAAAAATATAATTTTGACTAAAAACAAACATAAGGAGAAGCAGGAGGTCTAAACTCTGCTATAAAATTACATTTAGTACTGTACTACACTAGAACAGCCCACATTATGTTACAGAAGAAATTCTGTAGAGCTCTTCCTAACTATACTATCTGATGATAGGTGTAGGTATAGGTATTTGAATGCCTTGACATAACTATGATTTCCACCCTAGTAGATTTTTCTCATCTATATACACCCTAAAACAGATTTCATTCTTTGCTGGAGTTCATTACTGTAAACTATATACAAACACAGAGATTTTTTTAATATTTTGCAGTCTTGTAATTCTGGTTGGGTATTTACCTAATAATTACAGTATCATCTCGACAACATCTTTTGAGGTATAGTAAGTAAAATTATGAAGAAATAGAGCAGGAAGCATAGACTGAAACATTTTACTGCAGTAAGGGTAAATAAATTCTCACTACTGCTGGATTTCTTTCTATATCCAAAAGAAAAAAATAATAAGCTGGGTTTAGTAGCATCTTCATATATATTTACACAAAAGCATTAGCATAGGGCTTAGTTACTACAACCATCTTATCATGCATTTCAACAAAGCAAATTACTTCCTCTGGTACAACAACAGGGCACTTGAGAAAAATTAAATCAAATGCACCAGAGAAAACACTTTATATTCACTTCCCATTCTCTGTTACCAAACACAGTATGAGCCCATAGAGAAATTGAAATCATTATAATTCCCCATCGTAGTACATAACTTCAAAGAGAACAAAACACTATACTAGTTACATCTAACATAAATTTTTCAGGGTTACAGAAAAACTGAGGAGGAGACTTCTCTTCATTCAAAGAATGAAATAATAAGCAACAAGATTTGAATTATGTGCTGGTACTTTCATTGGAAGAGAAAAAGTATTAAACCTGTATTGATATGCTGAAACCTTACAAGAATTGTTTGAAAGAAACTGCTTGCAATCATAGGTTACTAGGAAGATTAAGATTATTTATCAAATTCACTGCTTTGATAATATGAGCATGTCAGAAATATTCCAGTAAAGCTTCCTTTAATAACACAAAAGATAACACACAAGTAATTGGTACATGGGTTCCAATGTTGAAATATATCTTTAAGAAAAAAATCTTTGTTTCCCACAAAATAAGGAAGCAGAGGAACAAACAAATAATGGCTTCACTTGCTCAATTCTGTTCTTTAGTTTTCATGTTTAATTCACTGAAACCAGAGCCCCTCATCCACAGCCAAGTCCCATAGACCTTCCTCTGATTTCCCCTGACCATTTCATATGCGACTAATTGTCAACTGACAATATGTTGCCACCTGTATACATCTCTCCAATTTGCTCTACCCTTAGAGTGCCCCACACCCTCCAGCATATTCAGACCCGTCATTCAAAGTATCTTTAACCCTATCCTTCCACCTCCTCATTTCCCTCCTTTTTGTTTCCTTCACTTCCAAAATGTATATGCCCTTCGTCATCCTTTCCTACCTCAAACCATACAAGCACACCTTCTTCAGCTCTCTCATACATACACTTCTCACTACCACCCATCTTTTACCATATCATTTTTATTCATGAACATATTTTCCTCATACATTTCATTTTCAACACAAACACACACACACACATATCATTATGAGTGAATATTCACCATCAGTGAAGCTGCATTATTAACAGTGGACAAAAGAGAATACAGTCACATCAAAAAACTTCTTGCTTCAAAGGAGTCCATCCAGTCCCTATCCCTGCCTGCAGTGTAGCCTTGGACCTGCAGCAGCAGCCTTGATGGGAGGTCTTGGGAAGACCTTTTAGTCTAAAGGAATCCTAGGGTTATCAGTGATGGGTGACTTGAATGCAAAAGTGGGAAATGTTCCAATTGAGTGTTTAATTGAGGGTCAGAGGGCAAGGCAAACAGAAGCAGTAAAAGCTTGTGAAGTTGTGTGCAAAAAAGGACTGGTGACAGGGAATAACTGGTTTAAAAAGAGGAACATACATAAGTACATATAGGTGAGCATATAAGACAGTACGCTTTTATTATCGGACGACATACTAATTGACAAACATTAAAAAGTTAGACACTTGGATGTGAATATGCTGAGAAGGGCAGCTGGTGAGATGTCTACCCATCACCTGGTGGAGGCATAGTGAAAATTTTTGGAGGTTTTGGAAAAAGAGGAAATGACATGGGTGAGAAGAGGGTGGTGAAAGTGAGGATAGTAAAAGAAATTTGTGTGAAAAAATACCTTAAGAAACTTAGTGCAGAAAGGCAAGAGGTAAGAATTAATGAAGTTAAGGTATAGGATAAGGAATGGAGAATACTTAGGGAAGCAGTGCTGGCATATATAATATAAGTGAAAAGCATGCGGAAGGTTGGAGGTGAGACAGGTTGGTGAGCGGAGGGATGACAAAGTGAATCTGCCTGTGAAAGAAAAAAGAAAGATGTATGGGTGGTACTTACAGGAAAGTAGTACAAGAGATAGGCAGATGCACAAGAGAAAGCAGAAGGTTGTGAGCAATAGTTGATGTACACGAGTATCAGCTAACTTCAGGGAATGTTAAAAAATGTTTTGGAGGGAAGTTAATACTGCAAGAAGGGCATGAGAACAAATGGAAGCATTGGTGAAGGGGACAAATGGGGAAGTGACAACAGGCAGTGATAAAGTGAAGAAAAGATGGAGTGAGTTTTTTGAAGGATTAATGAATGTGTTTGATGACAGGGTGGCAGATAGTGGATATCTGTGTTAAGGAGATATTCTAAGTGAGAGAGTTGAGGCAAGTAGTTTGGTGAAAAGAAAAGAGGTGGTGAAAGCCTTGCATGAGATGAAATGTGGCAAGTAAGCTGGAGTGGATGGTACCACAGCTGAATGGTTAGTTGCAATTTTCAGTGAATGTATAGGTAATGGTGAGGTACCTGGGAATTTGCAGAATGTACAAATAGTGCCACTGTATAGAGGGAAGGGTTCTTGTACAGAGCTTTGAACCTATGTAGTAAGTTGTATGAAAGAGTGGTGATTAAAAGGGTGGTGATGGCATGTACAGAGCAACAGACTGGGGAGGAACAATGTGCATATAGAGCAGCAGATTGGGGAGGAAAAATGTGCATGTACAGAGCAGCAAATTGGGGAGGAACAATGCGAATGTACAGAGCAGCAGATTGAGGAAGAACAACGTGCATGAACAGAGCACCAGATGGAGGAGGAACAATATGGTTTCAGGAATGGTAGATGATGTGCGGATCAGGTGTCTGCTTGAAGATTGTGTGTGAGAAATACTTAAGAGAAACAAATGGATTTATATGTATCATTTATGAATCTGGAGAAAACATATGATAGGGATGAACTTGCTCTTTACATCTACTTTCAACTTTCTCCTTTCACACACTCTCCCAAACTTGCTCTTATTTACATCTACTCTCAACTTTCTCCTCTCATACTCTCTCCCAAACTCACACACCAACTCCTGCAGTTTTTCAAACAACACCTGACTTCCCTCCCAGGCCCCTCCTCCTGCCTCTCTCTCTCTCAAATATACTTGCACTGACCAAAAACTATTACACACATATCATTGTATATCTGGCAGTGTGGTACAGTCTTAATTGGTAAGATGACATGATCTGCTGCCTTAGGTACCCTTCTTTACTGAGGGTGGAGGAATGTAACTTTTGCTTGCTTTCCTGTTTTCTATGATATTCAAGTTATTTGTGATCTTGGTGATATTTTTCTTATACCAATGACTAACCATGGATCCTAAAAGCTGTCCCAGGAAGAAAAGCCCTATGTTCTGGCATGGGAGTGAGAAAATGTATCTACAAGAGATTTCAAGACATATTGGCAAGGCTAAAATCACCATCCAGACACTTTTTTTTTCTTACTTTGAAAGTCATCCCTCCCCAAAAAGCTAGATCTGGTCGACCTAGAAAGAGCAGTAAGGCAACTAGTAACCTGATGAAACATGAAGTGTTACAAAACCCATCTTAATCTGGTTATCAATCACCTTCCTGGTCTCCCTTGGTTGACCAGAGTCAGTTTTTTGGAGATGACATTAGAAGGGAGAAAAAGTGTCTGGTTGATGAATTTAGCCCTGCCAATGCATCTACAAAATTTTGCTTGTAGACATACTTTCCTAATTTCAAGCAAGTATACAGGCTTTTTCTTCCTGGGAAAACTTCTTTGGATACATGGTAGAGGAAAAATATCATCCAGAACAGAATTTAAGAAAAACATCAAAACACACAAAGCAGAGAGCAAAATATTCATCCCTTCACTCTGAATACTACAGGGTAATTGAGGCAGCAAATCATGTCATGTGACTTTTAATACCATACCATACTGCCAGACATACAATATCCCCACCATAAGAAAGTTAAGGCTTTGTTCGAAAAAAGGCTTATCTTATTTCTCACAGAAACTGTATTTACGTAACTACCATTATCATTATTCAAACCAGGATCCCTTTCACAATGGGTCCCTGGGTCTATAACTCCAGGATCCATCAACCAGCGGCTCTTGCACCTCCAAGGCTTTTTTACTTTCAGTAGCACGGATAGGATGATCTTAAGAGTGAGAAATTTTTTGACGATAGATTACAGTCTTGTAAAAGAATTTCTCATTTCAAAGGGGTCCACATTTCTCTATTACCAGAGGTAGCATAGTCTTGGGTAACAGAAACCTTTAAAAAGGTCCTGGGAAACACCAGAACTCTTTCATAAAAATGGGTCCTGAGGTGACTCAAGAAATAATAAATAATATACATATATACACACACACACACACACACATTTCACAGAGAAAGAGGCTGGTTATCCCATCCTGTATTATCACTTAAAAGCAGGAACAAAAGGAGTCAAGCAAGAACTTTGCTTTAGTGACTCAGTTCCTGGTATCACCTCACTAATATGGGAAAAGGCAAGATGGAACAGTACCTCTATTTGATACACTGGGATAAGGGGGAAAGAATGCTACCCAAATGTACCCTGTATGTCAATGAAGGTGACTAAGAAGGACTGGAAATCATCACTTTCTGTATTGTCACTTTCCAACAGTAGGACCAGGAGCCAAATGAAAAATTTTCATAAAACCCCTGCTGTCTGTTCCTGAAACCTCCTTATTAAAGTGGGAAAAGGTGAGCAGGTATAAAAAAAAATACTTATCTAATTGTTCACACAACTACTGTGATGTATAAAAAGTATCATGACCAATATCATATTAACTTCAGCCAACTGTACATTCTATCTGTAACAACAAGCTTGAGTATTTGGCATCAGATATGGGTTAACATGCCTCATTACTTTATGGCCTTTAGTATTTCCTATTCAAAAGCAGCATGCGTCAAAAATTTTAACTTGAATCAACACATGAGTACATTACTTGGATTAAATACTTATTACATCAAGTATGTTAGGATATATAACAATCATTATTTGAGATAATTGACACAAGACATGGTTCACAAAACCTTTAAAATAAGGTGTACTGAATACATTCATGACCATTAAATTTACTATATGTGGAAAGTCCAAGGAAATAATATGTGTTAATAAAGAGATAAGATGCATTGAGTATTTAGTTATCACAGATCTATACGATGATATCAATGTATGAATAGACAAAATTATTTGCATCTAGGGTCATCCTCACAACTTTCAAAACTTTAAAGCACCAAAAATAACGACAATTCCTAAGGTCTGAAGTTTACATAATGAGCTAAAACATGTGTCAGCAGGCATTTTATAAACATATGAGGTTTACAAGTCACACTATAAACTATATCTTATATATATCAGATCTATGTCTGAGAGGTAAACAGGTAATAATTGATTAGCACATAACCTGCATCCTTCAAGGCAGAAAATATAAAACCTGACCTGGACACGTAACTGAAAAAATCAATTACAATCATATATGTTACCTTAAATATATAGCCAATGTTCAGTCTGTTTAAAATCTCTAATTTCGTAAGATATTTGGGAGGTATTTTTCAAATGTTCTGAAATCTATTTCTCTGCATGAAGGTAGGTAATTCCTGAAAATGTAATAAGTTATCCCTTGAAAAGTGAATCTCATGCCATTTCCAGCCATTACTGCCCTAATCCACCCAGCTTGTAATATTTTCTTTTCCTAGTATCATTCAAGATGCATTTCACAATGGACTGATAGAAGTATTCATTTGATCAGAAAAGTCATATCATGAGGTTAATGGATTTGTTTCCCTTTCAAGCATTTCTAAAGCCTGTGAATCTACATGACTCATTCAACTCATTCTTGAATCTAAAATATAATCAAATGAGCTGCATTCATGAATTTACATGAGCTAGATCCACACAGGCCTAATCCTGCTGATCTAGGCATTCTTTTTTAATAAACCCCATCAAACATGGCCAAAGTATGCTGGTGACCAACTAGTCTGAGACCTTGCACACAAAATATGCTCTCTGAAATTTACTTCAGTAGGTGGTAGTTGGTATGCAGCCAATGAGTAGGAAGGTATATTACCAGTACTACTCACATGGGTATCAGGAGGGTTAATGATGGTTGTGTAGTGAGCCAGCACTTCAGTGTTTGTCAAGTTGCACTCCTCTGACCCTGGTTGCAGTCTATTCTTTCTACCTCACCCACATGTGGACTACTGGCATTCTGTCCACAAACATACAATCTCTCCTTTTCTTACAAAACACTTGACATCACTTAACTCACACATCTCATTCTTCGAAACTCTAGATTTTCCTGTGCTGAGCACTATGCGCTAGCCCTGCCTTTTGGCAAAATGGTAAGAGCAATAGATAGAAGTAGTATGTAGGAACATTTAGGCTTGAGCATCAGGCAGAAGTGGGAGGTAAGAGCATTACACAAAAGAAGAGACCACATCTTGCATCAAATCTAGCTAAAATCATGGGACATTTACTATTAACATTGTGTAAACTCAAAGTTCACTGAAGGACAAAAGTATTTGTGTATGCTAAACATGATCAGCATATTTCTCTATTTGTAAATAAATATCAGCTAAATGTTTTTGGCTGGTCTTAATTTTGTCATGATTCTTGAGTGTGTGCTCTCATCTGATCTTTTGTTTAATAATCATAATAATCTATTTCTGTTCTATCTATCTGTCTGTGTCTCTGATGCCCAATTCCGTTGAGAACTCCCATCAAAGAGTCTCCGTTTATCTCCATCCTTACATGCCTCCCTCATATCCATCATTCCATGCATTCTTCCCTCATTTCTTTCCCTCCAGTACTCTTCCAATCTATTTGAGATACATTTCTAATTCATGTAATTCACATACAGTTAATGAACCTAAAACCTTATAAAGGGTCACAGGAATACTCATAAAACCTGCCAGAAAGGCTTATATCAATTGCAGAATAAATATTAATTCTGCAAATCTTCTTGAATTAGTTCTAAAGTTTTCTTTGCTTCTCAAGAAAATTCCAAAAATATTCCTGATTTGGTTCTATCATCTTTGTTTTAACATTAAAGATGAGTGTTCTTGTTATTCATGGTTTCCACGCTTTATGTTTCTCATTGATTTTTTTTTTTACAATTAACTGCTTCTCCTGCTTTAGCAAGGTAGCATCGGTACAGATATCAGGTATATTTCCCCATTTTGTCCATGATAACTGATACGGGTAGAGTGACTAGTTAGGGCAGAGTTACTTTCGAACTTAAAGAGTATCCATTCAGGTTCCGTGGACTTTTGAAATTCTGGAAAACTGACTGCCCCTTGTTCTCTTGTGATGTACCTTATGTGATATATGGACACATATTCTGATGGAAATATTCCACTATCATACTTCAGGAAAACTTACATCTAAAGGAAAGTCCCTAAAAATCAATACATGGTATTATGCACTCTTTGCTTGTAATATTTTGCATGACCATCTCGGCAAATTATGTCTGTCAAATAGACCTACTGATTATCTAAAGAAACATTTCAAAAATTATGTTCCTGTTCATCAAGTACTCAGACTTGATTACATGTGCTGGAAATGTCTCTTTATAAATGCTGTCTTCTCACCTAACTCAGATGCTTCGTTGCATTCAGCAAATTTTACCCAATGTTCATCTAGCACAAATCCTAGCGTGGCAACTGTAATATGATATGAGTATTCCAGGTTTTCTATCCACATGAATTTTCTTATCACTGATGATGGCCGGTTAAAGTTTACTTCTTCACAAGCTGTACATAAGATACTTTTGTTTCTTTTAACCTTTATGGGTGTTCCAGATCTGACTTTTCACTTGTCAGCTACCTTGAAAAAACTCTTGGCTCATGACAAAAAAGATAATGATAATGATCATGGGAGTGATGGATCATTTCTCTTCTAGATTCTATAAAGTATTAAGGCAACATAAAGCAATAAATAAACCTCTTCTATAACAATACTTATAACTCATTTACTCCCATGATAAACATACTTATGGGGACTGATTTTATCTTAGGCTTATTTTGGAAATATCCCTTCTCTCAGACATTTTAATTATTGGCACTAATTTGTAACCTAAATTGAGGCTCATGTTGAAATCTTCCCATCCAAAAACAGTGTTCTCACCAATCATGCTACATTCCATCAAGAATCCTAAATGAGTGAAACCTTCAACATGTGACAGCATTTCCAAGGATTGATTCTCATGGTCAACACTTTAAGGGGATATTGCAGGGCAGTCATGCATCATCAACCAATCAAGGTACTTGGATATCTTACCCACATATTACCTGGATGACCTACGGTCCCAATGCTAGGTCAAACTTTTGAAAATGCATATACAACTGCAGCATCCAGGCCTTATTCTCCATTTCAGGATGACTTTTTATTCCACATAATGAGTCAATGCAAAAAACAAGGTGAGCTCTATGATTATCGTTCATGTTCCACATTAGACAGTTCTAAATCATAAGATTCTCACTAAAAAAATAGAAACCTAATTTGCTTATTTGAATGTTATGGCCCTATCATACACTTAATGCATTCAAACTCCAGCCAAATGATTTCTTATTAAAAAAAAAAATCTTTTCTCTGGATTATGAGCATTATTCTCATGAGGTTTTCTCATATACATCTCTCTTTTGAAAGTGTGGACATGGTGACATGAGATGTTTTTCCATGCCCCAGGGGTTGGTAAGGGCTGTAACCCTCAGAAAGATAGTAATGGTGCTTTTCAAGTGACATGCAGATAATGATTATCATCCCCCTCCTAAAAGTGTGGTCCATGCTAACCTCTGGGTGTTCCCTAGGAGCATTCTTAGGAGAAACCATCCCCCCAGTGCAGAGAAAAGTTTAACTTGCTTTACAATCCTTTTTTTCGTATAGCACATGTATTATAAGTCAATGTACATCTTAGTAAATCTTTGTGACCATGACATGTTCACAGAGTTTTAAACAATGCAGTTTTCTTAACATCCACTTATTCTTTCACCAACTATGATATATACTAGCATAATTACATATCCTTAAGTTGAAAGGACAACAAACTCCCAGATAATGAATGTGAGTCCATTTGGTTAACAAAAGTTGACAACAAATAAACCAGTTTAGCACATACAATTAAACTGCATTCTTAAAAAGTCCTTTTGAGACAATGAGTTACAGCTGAAGGTAACACCAAAACTGGCATACATGCTGAGATTCCTATTATCTTTGTCTTTTTTCATCAGGTTGTTCTCTAGTTTTTAGACTGAAAAAAATATAAGTTACCATCCATAATGATTTATAATTTGGTGAATACCTTCCTAAACAGGAAAAATATATGTTGGAAACAAGATATTCTAATAGCTTCATAAAATGCTCACCAAAAAATTATAATAATGTATCAAATCCTTCTTTCAAAAACTTAAAAATTTACTAAATTTTTGAAACCCTAAAACTTTCAGACCAAAAAATTCCTGTTTAAAAACCCTATCTTTTTCAAACCAACTACAACTTCCCACAACTATATCTGTTTATTCCACTATCTGTAATACAATGAAGTTATATTTTGGCTCGAGAACTTTCCCAATTACTAACAGTTCCTAATGAAACAATGAAATAGTCTCATTTCATATTATGAAACAATCTTTTACTTGAATAATAAAACATGTAAACCACATCAACCAATCGCTTCACTCATTAATCTAGGAAAAATTTATCACAGAGAAATCATTTGTGACCATGAAACCTATTCTAATACTTAAGTTTTCATAAGCTTTAGTTTCTTCAACTGTCTGCAAAAAATCACTTGTCTATTTTTGCATATGTAACTGATAATGAAATGACACTTTGATTAGTACTCTAATTATAAATTTTCATAAATCAGCTTCATAAAATTACAACAATCACATAAATAACTATTATTTCTGATATCAATAGACTCTACAATATATAACCTAAATTTCCTTGTCTTCAAGTTAAACTTTATAAGCCTTATGAAGATTTAGCATTCCTCATCAGTATACACCATGGAACATCATTTGGGATCTCCACTGATTTACTTAATCAAATTTCATCTACATATTCAATGGAGTTCCCCATGTAATGAAGGTCCCACATTTTCACATAAGTCACAAGAGCAGCTCCACTACCTTACTAACACATGTCAATATGAAAGAATAGCATATGGATGGATGAGACTAATTACAAGTGAGTATGATATAAGGTGTTTTAAAATATTCTTTAAAAACTATGATCTCAAAATTAAGAGATTCTTGATCATATAAAATCTAATATCCACATTTTGAAGTTATGCATATGATAATTTCAATCTAAAAAATCTTTGCTTCATTTCATCTGAAACATAAAGACATTCATAAAATTACTAAAGTTGACTTATAAAAACATGAAATTTTTGAATTTCATATGCAAATAAAATACATCCTGTAACACCATAGACAGATTTGTAAAAAGAAAACATAAAGTCAGCCAAAATCATACAGTGCTGGGAGCAACAGCATCCATGTGTGCCTGTAGGATGTGTGTAAATGTGCGCTTGTGGGCGGAAGTTCGGACGGATGCAATGGCCCGGAATAAAGCATCTGCACAGAGGTCATCTGGCAAACGTGTAAGGAACTGTGCAGCAGTGGCAGTGCACTCTTGGTTGGTAAGCACAGTCTCGTACAGTTTTAAAATTCCTGAAATACAGAAAAAAATGTCAAAAGACTAACCTAACAGTAGCCTTTCTGACCCTTGCCTACTAAATAACTGACAATTCTAAATATAAGAATACCCTGTAGATTATTATGAAATCTCTCCAGTAAAATAAATTAGTATAACCATTTATAAATATGGGGTTTTCAAGTCTGAGAGGTCTCTAAACTTGAAGAAGAAAACCCCTCCCAAATTCAATTTCCTTTTTCAGTGTATCTATCCATATAAAAGAGACATGCAAGAATCTGTTTCCTCCACTATTCAATACCCACTTAATGAAGCCTATGATAATGATCATAATGTCTAATTTGTATGAATACCTTGAAGAGTTGGATGAATGCATCATGATCATACTTGTAACCTTTGTAAAAATGCCTATTTACTCTCAGCCCCTTCCATTAGATTTGTTGTTTATAGCCACAGTCCACATAATTTTCACATGGAAGCCCATGAGGAACTAAATCTCAAAGAAGATGAAGTAAGACGTGTTAGCCATTATATCAAGCATTATGATAAGTTTAAACCCTATATACTTGGGTATGATAAGTTCTGTAACTTTACCAGGCAACATAATGCTGTCACAGCTAGATAATGCATAGATTGCGTGGAAATGATAAAATTGCATTCAAGTAGTGGCTCTGCTCTGCAAATGATAAGTCACCTGAACATTGTATTTTTGAGTACCTTACATTCTATGATTTCAGGCCTCAGAGTCTAAGGTATTATGATCCATGTGACCATTGCTTTGATAAGAAGGCTTTTGAGAATATTCTCCTAGTAAGTAATATCCTATGTCACAAAAATAATACTCTGTGTCTTGTAGGTAAAGAGATAAAGGTGGGTAGTGAGACTACATAGGTTTAAGAGCATCATATTAGGAAGGGAATGTGTGGATCAGGTGTTTGTTTTAAAAAATGTGTGTGAGAATGCTTAGAGAAAGAGATGGATTGGTATATGGCACTTTTGAATTTGAAGATAGCATATGACAGGGTTGATAGAGATGCCTTGTGGAAGGTATGACAGGGTTGATAGAGATGCCTTGTGAGAGATCTTAAGAATATACTGTAATGGAAGAAAGCTGCTGCAAGCAATGAATTTTTTTTCTTCAAAGATGTGAGCCATGTGTATGAGTAGGAAGAGGGGAGGGGGAATGATTTTAAGTGAAGGTTGGTCTGCGGCAAGGGTGTCTGATGTCACCATGGAAGTTTAATTTGTTTATGGATGGGATAGTGAGAGGTAAATGCAACAGTCTTGGAAAGAGGGGCGAGTATGCTGTCTGTAGTGGATGAGGGAACCTGAGGAGTGAGTCAGTTGTTATTTGCTGCTGACATAGCACTGGTGACGGACTCAAGACGGAAGCTGCAGAAATTGATGACAGAGTCTGGAAGAGTGTGAGAAAGAAGAAAGTTGAGAGTAAATGTGAATATAAGGAAGGTTATTAGGTTGAGTAAGGTAGAGGAAAAGGTTAGATTGGGTATAAGATTGAATGGAGAGAAACTGGAGGAAGTGAAGTGTTTTAAATATCTGGGAAAGGACATGGCAGCAAATGGAATTAAGGAAGTGGAAGTGAGTCATAGAGTGAGTGAAGGGGTGAAGGTTCTGGGAGCATCGAGAATGTGTGGAATGGGAGGTCTTTGTCTGAGAGAGGAAAACATTTGGCAGGAGGAATGAGTAGGTAGATGTAGTAGGTTGGAACATAAGGCAGGAACATTAGGTAGACACATTAGGTGGAAGTAGTCAGTAGGAACATTAGGTAGGAGCCTCTGGAAACTGCCCTAGAGCTGCCTTCTGCCAATGGCCTTTTAAGGGTGAGGTACCAAAGACTAAGCAGCAGCAGTAAAGTTCACTAATTGTGGAGACTTTTGCTGTAGCCACCCCTCTGTGGGAGTTCCTAGAGGGAATGGGCATCACCCATTGAGTTTGTAACATACTCGACTGTATACATACAGATGATCCCTGACTTGCAATGGTTTGACTAATGATTTTTCAACTTTGTGATGGTGAATATTCAACTCTTTATCATAAAATAAGCATTATGTTAGATGATTTGGTCTAACTGTAGGTTAATGTAAGTGTTCTGAGAATGTTTAAGGTACACTAGGTTAAGCTATGATGTTCAGTCGATTAGATGTATAGTATTAAATGTATTTTCAACATAATATTTTCAGTTTACGATGAATTTATTGAAATGTAACCCTATTGTAGGTTGAGGAGCATCTGTATTACGAATGTTACAAATTTTATGTCTAAATGTACTCTGACTCCCTTTTGTAACATTACCAATACCAGTATCATCACTCCCCTTTTCCGAAGGGATAAGGATCATTTGGGCCTTTAGGCCCCTCCAAGTACCTACATGTATCCATGTTTTCCTCCACTTTCCCACTATTCTATGTTCCTTTCATCAAACTCTTTATATTAATCAAACCATCACCGAGACATTCTGTCCATGCACCCTTAAACGAATAAAATCTTCATCATATATAAACAGGATATGGTACCTGGATGGAAACTCAACTGAGGAGCTAATTCTAATAATATACAAAATGGTTTATCTCTGATAATCATATCAAAGCACATCTTAACTTCACACAAACAACAAAAAGAATGAATGATGAAAAATATTATGGTAAAAAACTTGAAGTACAATGAGGAAAATGTGACATATCAAGACAATCTTTCATAAGTGAAGTTCTAGATTTTATCATTAGCAATATTCAAGTAAAAAATTGCTGCAACTTCCAAAAACAATCTGCCTAAGTTCTTATTCTCCCTGTGCAATTCAATTATGTGGAAATCTTAAAATCAAACACATAATTCTCAAACCTAAGGTCACTATGTGTGCCAAAATCCATTAAGAGGCACCAAGAATAAACAAAGATTTATGATGCAAATATATGAATATATCTAAAATATACAAAAGTTAAAAAATAATTATATATGCACTGTTCCTACTATATAATTACCCTTTTGGACAGCAACTCTTCTTTCAGCTTATTAATGATTTAACTGGAAATATTCATGTAGATTAACTAACCAATGGCAGCTCTTAAGAGAAACTCCTCTCCATCTCTTAAGTAAACATCCCATATTCTGACAGCAGCATCAAGGGGCAATGGACGTGCAAAAACAGTCAACAGCCAATCCAAAACATAGAGGTCTGGGGTAACCTTGATGTTTCGTAAATGGTCAGCAAGATGCGGTAAGTTTGCAGCCAGCAGTTCCTCAAAGGTTTGATAATACGCACGCATCTGAAAATTTAATCAATCAATAAAATTAGAAAATAGAGATGACTGATGGCACATGTGTAGCTCAAGTTTTCTAGCTGCATATTTCTTAGGTGCTATGATCCCCATCCTTTCATATAATGGAATATATCAAAACATACTAAACTGCAAAAGCAACAACTCACCATTGGCTGATCCACCCTGAAGAAAGCCATATGTGCTGGTCGATTTAGGAGATTTGAAAATGAAATAAAAGCATCTGTTTCATCCATATTAAGAAGTAGCGTTGCTGCCAGAAAAGACATACCCTGGACATAGCCTACATCTGGACGGTAACAGGCATAAGCTCCTAAGATGTTATGAAGAGGATCATGGTATGGTCCACCCTGAAATGATTAGGTTCATACATTACTATGGTTTTGTATAATCATTTTCAATAAAGTACGATCTCATTATTCTTTTTCATCAGATACAAATTCTGTCAAAAAGGGGCTGAATTGACATAAAAATTGTAGAGCACAAATATGGAAACATGTAAAAACAAAATGAATGTGGTGGCTGCAAGGCTATTTGGTTCTTAATGCAGGAAGTAATAGGCACTGAAGAATAAGGGGTCATAGAAAGGGTCAAAATAATAATAAGTAGTACTAAGACAAATAAACAAACCAGATTCAGGCACCAACAAGGATGCATGGATCAGATTTTTATGACAAAAAAATTGGGTGATGAAACACTGGAAAATATGTATCAAGCATCACACATACCAGAAAACAGCTTACTTTATCATTTACTATAAGAGACTGTGGAATGTATCAAGACTGTATGATAAGGAAAAAAACAGAGGCTTTGTGAAACTTCTATAATGACAGTAGATTATGTGTATGAATAACAATGAAATGACTAAATAGCTTGAAACTAGTTGTAAAAGGATACAGTGTACATCTATGGTTCTGTACTTACTTATCCATTTATCTACAATTAGCAAAGGAACAATTTCAATGAAAGAGTCCTGTTGTTACAGAAGGCCTTTCTAAAGATTCCCATAGCCCAAGGTTGTGCTACTCCCTGTAGCAAGGAAGTGGAGACTCCTTGGAGTGAGTTCTTTGACAAGGCTGCACTCCCAGTGATACAGCCTCAGCAAAGGTGACTCTTAACTTGAGACCTTAAGCAGGTGGAGTGTGGTAACACCTATAGTTCTGTATAGTTCTATCCTATTCTTGTCAGTACTCAATGGTTCCATAACTTTATATTCAAGAGTCTGTTAAAACCTTACTATCATTATTACCTTTACCTACAAGTCAATCTGCTTGTCCAACAGTTTTTTAAACATGTATATATGTCAATCCCAGTCTGTGAAGAAGTCTGTTTACAAATCTGATGAGATCCATGCTCCCTAACTCTGAAACATGCAAACCATCATATATGCAAATACAAGAAGACTCTTTGAAAAGTTTCCATGAGGGTACTTCAGGAATATACAAGAAATCTATCACTAACAGTGAATGAATCAGTTTAATATATTCTCATAGATATGGACTGTGTAGCCAATCTACACCAAACATAAATCAAATGGTAATTTACAAGTCCTTGTTTTATTTCAGGTGACTTTACCTTCTGGAAGATGCAAAGATGAGGGAATGTGCGTGAAACATCGAGACGAATGAGATCTATTGTTCCCTCCTGGTCACCACAGTCACTTGTTACATCTTCTTGGCTAGCCATGCTTCCACATTCACTTAGACTAACCAATTTCTCCATGGACCTGAATGAACAGAGCAAAAGTAATCATCAGTTTTTTCTTGTAGAAGCATCACTGACCAAAGACCATCTCTATCTATATATTCTATATATCTGATGCCAATTCTCTCCAAGAGCTCCCAACAAGGGGATGGCCACATCAAAGAGTCTCCACTCAACCCTGTCCTTACATGTCTCCCTCACATACATTATTTCATGTGTTCTTCCACCATTTATCTCCCTCCAGTACTCCTCCACTCTATTTCCCCAGTCATGGGTGGTCTTCCTCACACACTAAACCCTTTAATAGTATTATCAAACACACTTCTTGTAAATTTCCTGTCTTGCATTCTTTCCACGTGCCTAAACCACCTTAAAGTATTACATTTCACCACTCTACCATTCCACAATTCATTCCCTTTGCATTTCCTGCCACACCAACTCTCTCATACACACCCTCAATTCTTATTTCATTCCATCTGCTCATACTACATCCTCCTCTTAAATAGTTCATTTCCACAGTCTGGATTCTTGACCTCTGTGACTTATTCCAAGGTCTCACACCCACCCACATACAGAAACTTTTACTTAACTCTCCATCCACTCTTACATGTAGATTTGCAACTCTTTACAAGACTTTCACACCTAACAATTGTCCCCCAACCTCATACAATCTAAACACATTCCATAAAACATTCCACTCAACTCTGTCACATGCTCTCTCCAAATCCAGATATTTTCCAGTCATTTTCACCGCAAAAATCTGATCCTCACATCCTCTACCTTTTGTTCAACCTCTTGCTCATAACTTTTTTTGCATTCAGTCGCTTCCATCACTCTATCCATCAACACTCTAGCATACACTTTTCCTGATATACTTAAAAGAAATATTCACAACAACTGCTACATACATCTGTAATATCTTCTCTTTTGAATAAAGGAACAATAATAGCTTTACCCAATTCTCAGGCACAAGCTTTTGTTTTTGTGCCAAACTACATATCAAATGCCTGTTTTCTGTAGTTTACTATTCAAAAGGCAGGATATTTGCACATAGTGAAAATTATGCAGATAAATCAAAGTGAAATTTCGCTAAGTATTGGAATATTCCTAATAAGTGTCACTGAAAAATCAATATTCAGAGGGGGAAACTGCACATCTAAATTTACATTTGGTTTATTCAAATGATTTTATCTAGCTAATGAGTGGAGCACCACACCTGTATACACACTGCCTTGTTCTCTTTAAACAATACATGGACTTTGGCAAACTGATGGAGGTATTGATGTCTCAAGCCACACAAACTACCCTTATCATACAACTCCAGGAGCTCCTTTTAAGGAGCAGCACTACATGCAGAAGCATGGAAGCAATGGACTGTCTGTGAGGGCAAAGATAGGTATGTTTGATGATAAAGTAGTCCCAATAGTGTTGTGCTGTGGTGAAGATGAGAAGCGTGGGCCCCCTTCATGGACAAAAGGGTGGATGTGTATTAGAAATGAAATGTCTTAAGGCCAATATGTGGTGCGAGGAGGGTTAATCCATTAAGACATAACAGTGCACGTGAGAGGTGTGGTGGTAAGAAGAGGATAGACGAGAGAGCTGTACAGGGTGTGCATGGGATACAACGAAATGGAGCGGTGTGGTATACAGGGGGCGATGTGCTGTTAACGGGCTGAACCAGGAGAGATGAATGGGTCTGGGGACACCATGGAAAGGTCTCTTGGGGGTTTGGCTACGTTGAGATAAGCCCTGGTTCCGATACATTAACCCTACAAGATAGAGAATGGGAAGCTAACACACCGCGTCCCGTTCTTCGTCGGTTCATGGCGCTCCCTTGCACACACGGGAAACTGCAAACAAGCACGAAGATAGACAGACACAAAGACAGAACAGAGATAAACATAGATAAAGATGGTGAGATAGATAAGCCAAGAATACGAGGGAACCAGATAAACACTGGAGTCTGCCTGAGTGGCGGGATTCCAACCCTTGTTCCTCCACATCGCAAGCCGCCCCACCATAATTAGACAGGCACTGCAGCCACCAAAAGCCTGAAGCTAATGAAAACATAAATCCCGCGCGTAACGGTGTGGGGGGAGAGATAATACGACGAGATATCCAACACGGGATTGCAAGTTATACAGGTCGGGGAGGAGAGAGAGAGAGAGACAGAGAGGTGGACGATGCACAAAGATCTCTCACGGGAGAGAGATATATTCCATGCCAACACCATACTCATCTTTCCCTTTCTATCCTTCCCCTTCCACATCACATAAGGATATTTCTCACGACCCCTTCCACTAGGCAGGGTTTACTGTATGTGTCAAAATCATGGCGTTTCTAAAACCGTTCAACCCGTCTGTTCGGAGCTGCGTTCCGGCTGTAGGCCACTATAGCACCATACAAAGTACACAAACTACAACTATTACCGCATACTACGTATACTCATCCACCCTACAGTGTTGACATCTTCCCCTCGGACGAACACTTTGATGACCGATTGGAATAGCAAAAGCGATCGGGAAATCCATCGCTATTATGACGAGTGAATAATTCAATGAATAAATAAATAAATAAATAAATAAGACACACACACACACACACGTACGTTCGCCAAGAGTTCCTTTCACTGACTCACGCAGCCTAAGTGCTCAAGGGTCGTACCGTCGTGCTCAAGGGTCGTACCGTCGTGCTCAAGGGTCGTACCGTCGTGTTCAAGGGTCCTACCGTCGTGCTGAAGGGTCCTACCGTCGTGCTCAAGGGTCGTACCGTCGTGCTCAAGGGTC
>JAUTXX010092326.1:0-16758 GCA_032273605.1 Panulirus laevicauda
ATCTCTCCTACTTACATACATATACTGTGCTGAACCAGGGCATGTGAAATGACCAGGGTAAACCATGGAACAGTCTGTGGGGCCTGGATGTGGATAGGGAGCTGAGTTTTTATTGCATTAAGTGACATGGATATGAGAGGATGTAGCCTTTCTTCATCTGTTTCTTGGCACTAACTTGTTGATGCAGGGAGCAGTGAGGAGACTATATGTTATATTTTTTTTTCTTTCATGCATCTGTACTGTTTCCTGTGGGGCAGGGTGGTGTCAGAAATGGATGATGGTGAGCAAGTATGATTATGTTCATGTGTATATATGTACAAGTATGTATTTGTATGTATGTATAGGTATATGTATATCGATATGTATGTGCATATATATTTATGTATGTGTATGTGAGTGGAAGTGTCCTCCTTTATGAGTTTCCTTGTTAATGAAGGAAATGGCAATCAGTGTGAAAAAACATATATTTCCTAGCTTGAGCCAGGTACCCATTCTATCTATCAGCCCTTAGGGGTGGACAGACAGCTGGGTTGACAGGGTTAGAAGAAAATGGTGAAAGTGAGTGAGTTTGGAAAAGACGCTTGAGTAGAAATACCTAGAGAGATTGGCAAAAGATAACAGTAAATAAAGCAAAAGAAGTGGGTGAGGAATGGCAAGTATTTAGGGAAGCAGGGTTGGCAAATGCGAGAGAAGTGTGTGGTATGCATATGGTGATTGCAGGGCAGGTTAGAAAGAATGGTGAGTGATGGGATAACAAAACAAAGATGCTGGTGAAAAGAAAAGAGGGGTATATGGGGCAATACTTACAGGGGAGTGCAAATGATTGGAAGATGTTTATGAGGAAGCAACAAGAGGTCAAGAGAAAGGTGCTGGGGTTTTCAGCAAAAGAGGGAAAATGAAAGAGGGGAGAATGAGTATCAGCAAACTTCAGAGAGAATAAGATATTTTGGAAGGTGTGATAAAAAGAGAACAAATGGAAACATCAGTGAAGGGGGCAAATGGGGAAGTGGTAACATAGTGATGATGAGGAAATGTAATATCTGAAAGGATTGTCAAATGTTTGATGATACAGTGGCAGATGTAAGATGTTTGGGTTGGGATGGTTTGTGAAGTGAGAGAATTATGAAGAGTGGTTTGGTGAAGAGAGAAGAGTTGAAGGCCCTGCAAAAGATGAAATGTGGCAAGGTGTCCGAAGTGGATGGTGTTGCATTTGAATTTCTTAAGAAAGGGGGTGACAGAGATCTTGACTGGTTGGTAAGGATATTCAGTGTATGTATGGATTACGGTGAGGTGCTTGAGAATTTGCAGAATGCATGTGTAGTGCCATTGTATAGAAGCAAGGGGGACAAAGATGATATTTCTTTGTTGAGTGTACCTGGTAAGCTGTATGAGAGGGTATTGATAGAGAGAGTGAAGGCATGTTTGGAGTATCAGACTGGGGAGGAGCAGTGTGGTTCAGAAGTGGCATAAGATGTGTGGATCTAGTGTCTGCTTTAAAGAATGTATGTGAAAAATATTTTAGAGAAACGGAAGGTTTTGTATGTAGCATTTATGGAGCTGGAGTAAGCATATGATAGGGTTGATAGAGATAGCTTAAGGGTATTATGAATATACAGTGTAAGAGAAAAGCTATTAAAAGAAGTGAGACATTTTTATCAATGGGTGTGTAATGTCATCATAGCTGTTTAATCTATTAATGGTCTTGGAGAGAGGGGTAAGAATACAGTCTGAATGGGGTGTGAGAAGTAAGTCAGTTGTTTGCTGATAAAAGTAAGAATGTGGTTGAGAGAACAGAAGAGGGTGTGCTGAAAAGGTTTGGACATTTGGAGAAAATGAGCAAGGAGAGGTTAACAAAGCATACATGTGTCAAAAGTGGAAGGGACAAGAAGAATGGGGGGGTGTGTGTGTGTGTGTGTGTCAAATTGGGGATGGAAGGATGAAGAGGAAAAGATTGAAAGTTATCAGAGTTTGAAAATGCATGAGGGCGAAAGGCATGCATATCACAGAGTAAATTGATGGAATGTGGTATACTGAGATCGACATGTCAATGAAGTGAAGCATCCAGGGGAAAGCAAGGAAAGGTCTGTGGAGGTCTGAGTGTAAAGTGGGGCTGTGATTTTGATGCATTACACATGACAGCCAGAGAATGGAGGTGAGTGAATGAGGCTTTATCTTTGTTCCTAGTGCAACCTCACTAACATGGGAAATGGTGGACAAGTATGAAAAAGCCTTTGAAAGGCTTCTGCTGAGGAGCATTGAGTCCAAATGGATAAAGAGATTGAATAAAGAGGACACAGACAAGCTACTCACGTTAGGGAGTCACGAGAGACCTAGCAACAATGGTTTAATGCAACAAAAACAGGACACTCACACTAGGTAGTCACAAAAGAACGTGCAACAAGTTTAATTCAACAAAATCAGGATACTCACACCAAGTATCCACAATAGAACTTGCAGCAACAGTTTAATGCAACATAAACAGAATATTCACACTAAGTGGTAGGTAGTCATCGACCATGGAGATATAATATCGGTACTACCCACCTGGGTATTAGGAGGGTTAGTGACAGTTGCATAGTGAGCCAACACTTCACTGGTTGCCAAGGTGCACTTTTCTGACCAAGGTAGCTGTCTTTTCTTTCTGCTTCACCCAGATGTGAACTGCTGACATTCTGTCCATATGCAATCTCTCATTGTAACACAACACTTGACAACAAAACTCATTCTCCATAACTCTTAGATTTTTCCAGTGGTGAGCACAATGAACTAGCCCTGCCGTTTGGCAAAATGTTTGGAGCAGTGGATAGAAGTATTAGGTAGGAACATTAAGTGGGACCAGTAAGTATTTGTAGCAGGAAAGAACACTAGGTAGACACATTTGGTAGTAGTAGTCAGTAGGAACATTAGATGGTAGCCTTTGGAAACACTGCACTAGAGTTATCCTCTGCCAGTGGCCTGTTAAGGGTGAGGCAATAAAGGCTAAGAAGTGGCATGGGAGTTCAATAGTTATGGAGGCTTTTGCTGTGGCCATCCCCTTGAGGAAGTTTCTAGAGATTTAAACATGTAGATAGAGAACTAGCAACAACAATTTAATGTGACAAAAACATATTCAAAACAAAGGCACAAGTTTTAGTTTTGATGTCAAGGCAAGTGGTTGAATTTACTAAGTAACAAGACAATGATTTTGGAAAATTTCAAAGATTTTTTTTCATATTTGTTTATTATTTCCGGTATAAGATGAAGAACAGCCTCATTTGCTTGCATCCACTTACCAGGTGTCGTACATAATGCACCAAAACCAGAGCCCTGAATCCACAGCTAAGCCCGACAGACCTTTCCGTCATTTCCCATGACCACTTCATATGCCCTGATTTGACATATTTACAGCATATCACCCCCTCTTGTCCATATCACTCTAATTTTTTCCCTTGCATGCATATTTCTCATTCTTCTACTCAAAAGCCTTTCACTCTATCCTTCCATCTTTTTGGTCTCCCCCTACCCCTTGCTCCCTCCACTTTTGATATATCTTCTTCAAACAGGAAAATATAATAGAAGGACTACCCACCTGGGTATCAGGTGGGATAGTGACATCTGCTTAATGAGCTAGCACTTCAGTGGATGTCAAGTTACACCTCTCTGACCCAGGTAGCTGTCTTTTCTTTCTGCCTCACTCATAAATGGACTACTGGCATTCCGTCCACAAACATATAATCTCCCGTCATACATAATACTTGACAATGCTTAACTCACACAGCTCATTCTTCATATGCGCTAGCCCTGCTTGGCAAAATGGTAGGAGAAATAGATAGAAGCAGCAGGTACGAACATTTAGACTGGAGCATTAGAAGCACTTGGTAAGAGCATCAGGGAGTAGTAGTAGTCAGTAGGAACATTGGGTAGGAGCCTCAGCAAACACTGTGCTAGACTTGCCTTCTGTCAGTGGCCTGTTAAAGGTGAGGTACTAAACGCTAAGAAGCGGTACTGGAGTTCACTAGTCAAGGAACTATTGCCGCGGCCATCCCTTTGATGGAGTTCCATTTGGAACATGCATCAGAGATACAGATAGATAGATGGCATATAAACCATTTCAGTACACCCTGTTCACTCTTAAACTTTCTCCAATTACTCCAAAATGTTTATCTTTCACTGTCATTCTCACATGATCAACATTCCTCACACCACATATAATCCTCAAGCATTTCCACATAATCCACTCCCTTTCCTTCTTTTGAAGTCATCAGAACTTGCACCTACAGAAATGGAGTGTTATACCATCAAAAATAATCACATCTGCCCCTCCAGAGCATGAAATGTCTTTTCACACACACATCAATGCACCAAGGACACTTGACCTTTACCATCTAACCCCCAACATGATTCAATTCACCTCCCATTCTTCCATCTGCTGCCCAGTTCACGGTGTCAAAAACACTCCCCTTCCTCTAGATTAAATCTCATAACTTTGCTTTTGTTCAAATCAACTCTCAACTATCTTTTTTTCACATACACAGGCACCAGCTTCTGCAATTTCTTACTCTGGTCTACTAACATAGCAGACATACAAACAGCAACTGACACATCTCATCGTATGCATTTATCCCTCTCACCGCCCCATCTATAACCATATGAAAGTCATGGTGACATCATACACCTTAGATGCTGACCTTCCTCACTTGGTATACTCAACTCAACTCTCCCTACTCGCACATGTGGTTTACTCTCCTACTAATAACTCATCACTTCTAACAGCTTTCCTTCCACACAGTACATTTGTAGCACCTTCCACAAAACATCTCTATCAGCTCTAGTATGTTTTCTCTACAAATTCATATAAGCAAATATTTGGTTCATATCTTCTATTACTCCAGAACCTACAATATTCCTCCTGGATCTGATGCTCTGTGCATACCACCATTCCTCTCATACAACCTAACATGTATACTTAACAAACTTATACATATGTAAGAGGAGCATTTGCCTCGGTTCCCTATGCCTTTATATTATGGCACTATGCAGGCACCTCGCCAGTCTTCAAGTATCTCACTTGGGGCATATGAACACAGAACATCCTGATTAACAGGTCAACACTTCCAACCCCTTTCTTGAGAAATTCAACAGCAAACCCATCCATTCACCAGCTTTCACCATCTCTCCCCTTTTCACGAAACCATCTGCTATGACTTCCTTGCTCTACGTACCTCTCTACAAACACCTCATGATCTGCCACTATCATTGAACACGTGTATTCAATAGTCCTTCAGAATACTAAATCTCCTCTTTACCTGTAACCATATTGCTTTTCTTATTGAAGTTCTCATCGCATTATTTATCTGCAGAAAATTCTCGTTTGCTCTGAAGTTTGCTTATAATCTCTCACTACATCTCTTATTTGCCTTCTTTTTCCACCCATGCCCTTTCATTTTGACCTCCTGCCACTTTCTCTTGCACATTTCCCAACCATCCATACTCCTTCCTTTAGGGCAACACCCATACACCTCTCCTTTTTTCACTCTTAACTTTATCATCCGACTGTTTGCTACCCTTTCCTAAGTGCCCATATCCTACCTTCCACATGAGTAATTCAAACTAAATGCTTGCAGGAGCTACCCAGAATGAGGCTGAAAAACCCACAATAGTTTCCTTTTATTCTTTCATTATTATGTTTTGAACTTCGTAGGGTAGTGTAAATTACATCTATCTATCTATATCTCTGATGCCTGTTCCCAACAGGAACTTCCTTTAAGGGGTAAGTAACATGTTACCTGGTTATGAAGGAGGAATATATTTTTTTTATTATTCTGAGAACTGTATGCGAGAAACTTCTGAAATATTTAGTTAAAAACCAAGACAAAATATAAAAGCTCACAAATGGCATACCCAACGTAATACTGAATTAAAAGTGCCATTCTAAGCCAGTTTCAGTAATCAAATGAAACAGCAAGCAGTAGACAGTTCTAAAAAAAATTACTCCATATGCATAAATAAACTTTATTTGTTATAAATAATACTTGTAAATCACTCCATATGCCACATTCAAATGACCTATAATAAGAAACCTGGTTGCTTTGACTATGGATTTACACAAATATTCATTTCAAGAAGAAACAGTAATTAAACATTAATTTACCACTACCATCATTGTGGACAAAGGAACTGTCTTCCTTAGAAATGATTAAGCATGTGAAATACAAAAACCAATTCTACATATAAAATTGTATTACCATTAATTACATGGATATGATGGAGCGATTTCTTTTTTCTCCCTCAACACATCAAAGATCATATACATCCTCTGGGCATCCACAGAGGCAATCATCACTTGAGCATGTACTTGCTTCACTGTTTGATAAACATTAGAACGGCCAATATTCGTTGCAATTTCCATATCTATACTTCCTAACAGATAGAAACCTTTTATCATAAACACACACCAACTTCATGTTCAAAACTCTTCTTTAATAAAGATTGTATCATCAAGCTCAGTCTTTATTATTGGGTCAGAAAAAGTTCTTTCTGGTTCTGGACTACTGTCTGTCTTGCATATTATAAATTCTGTATCTTTATCCACTTCCTCAACTTCCTGTTTCACTCTCTTCGGACCACTAGACTTCTTTACCGCCAAGTGCTCGGATTCTTGCTGGCAGGATATTATCTCGTCACACTGACATTCATCATGGCTGGAAGTATGGCCTGTTGAACCAGCCTTAGGGGATGAGTCTTCACCAGAGTGGACACTACAGAAAGGTTTCTCTGCTTTGTGAAATTTCATGTGTTGCACTAAATCACTACTACAAAAGAATATCTTTTGGCACTGCGAACATTCATGTGAACTGTCTCCTGAATGAATAGCCATGTGCCGCACTAAATTACTTTTCAGAGAAAAGGTCTTTTGACACTGCAAGCATTCATGTGGCTTCTCTCCTGTATGAATAGTCATGTGACGCACTAAGTTACTCTTTTGGGAAAAGGATTTTTGGCACTGTGAACATTCAAATGGCTTCTCTCCTGTATGAATACTCATGTGTTGCACTAAATTACGCTTCAGGGAGAAGGTCTTTTGACATTGTGAACATTTATATGGTTTATTTCCTGTATGAAGAGTCATATGCTGCACTAAAGTACTCTTCTGGGAGAAGGTCTTTTGGCACCGTGAACATTCATGTGGCTTCTCTCCTGTATGAATGGTCACGTGCCGCAGTAAGTGACTTTTTTTAGAGAAAGTTTTCTGACACTGAGAGCATTCATATGGCTTCTCTCTAGTATGAACAGTCATGTGCTGCATCATACTACTCCTCCAGAGAAAGGTTTTTCGGCACTGTGAACATTCATATGGCCTCTTGCTTGTATGAACAGTCATGTGCCGCACTAAGGTACTCTTATGGGAAAAGGATTTTCGGCACTGTGAACATTCATATGGCTTCTCTCCTGTATGGATAGCCATGTGCCATGCTAAACTGTGCCTCCATGAAAAGGTCTTCTGGCAATGAGAACACTCAAATGGCTTCTCTTTAGTATGAACAGTCATGTGACGTACTAAGTGGCTCTTTCGGGAAAAGGTCTTTTGACATTGTACGCATTTATGTGGTTTGATTCCTGTATGAAGTTCCAAATGCTGATCTAAATAACTCTTCCGGGAGAAGATCTTGTCACATTGCGGACATTCATGTGGCTTCTCTCCTGTATGAGCTGTTAGTTGCTGCACTAAAAAACTCTTATCAATTACGTCTCTTGGCATTGTTAATATTTATATGGCTTCACTCTTGAATGAATATTAACGTTTGCACAATATGAGTCTTCTGGGAGAAGGCGTTTTTGACATGAACATACATCTGCCACGCTGAATCACCCCTCCTGAAGTTAGTCTTTGATATCGTGAATGTTCAAATGGTGTGAGGTTTATTGCTCTTTCCTAGATCAAAATGTACACTGAAGCTTTTCCAGTAAAGTGAATACTTAAGATTTTTCATCAATGCAAGTTGAACATAAGGACTTTCATGATAGAATTCTTTACAAAATATTTTGATGCAGTAAATGTGACATTAGCTTGCCTTCCATGATGCTAACTTGCAAAATAATAATACAACCAAAAGTGTAGCCCATGACAATCTTGTTTGTTTAGTGGCTCACCACAGATGAGGTAAATGACCCTGGCTGGTGTGGAGTATGGACAAATAGATAAGCAAGCAGTGCACCATTCTCAAACCCACCTACACCAGGTACCAGAGGGTCAAATGCAGAGAAAAACAGCTGGAAACATGTGTTGAGGTTAATATGGCAGTTCTGGTCTCACATACGTCCTACTTAATTAAGATTATATGAGGTAAGATCCTCTCCCCTTCCCTCTACCCCATTCAGTGAAAACTACAACATCCAGTCCACCTCTAAACATACCAGATACCCTGGATTAGTCTATATCCCTCTTGACTTTAGTTTCCCCACTCCAGAGGATATATAAGTAGTGTAACTGCAAGCAATACCCAGACGGCTGCTTTCTTCTTTCTACAGCAACTCGAGCACTACTGATGATATCTAATTCACACTTCTAAGGTTAATTCTGACAACAATAAATTAATATTATTCACAAAGAAATCATTCTGGAATAACCTCATTTATGAAAGAGTAAATGTTCATACATATCAGACTCTCCTTGCATGATATACCACACACAAATTCATGTTACGACTTCTGAAGGAAAGTTAACTTGGCACTGGCAGTGATTCATGAATAACACACGCTCTTTTTTCCACACACTGTTTGAACAGCGTAATGAGATGATTTCCGAGTACAAAATCAAAATACGTCTCAGTACCACAAGACTACAAAGTTTAATTTTACCAATCACTGTTATAATAAAATGTTGTGAAAACACTAATAATGTTAACCGTATCAGGCTTGGCTAACCTAGGTAGTAACTATGGTCCTCCTCATTAATGGTAAAATCTCTTCCTCTAATTCTTTTAACTTTATCCCTATCTTTTAAAGTTTCATTTTATTCCTCTGTCATTTTGTTGTTGTCAATGCCACTGCCATTCATATTGCCTCCGCTATTACTGTTGTTGTATACCCTTAATGACAATGATGTTCAGCTGTTTCTACTGCTCTAAATCATTATTTTTCAATGCTGCTGATTCTGATTTATTGTTGTATGGACGTTTATTAGGGAAAGTCTAGAGGCACGAAACACACAGAGCTGCAAAAAACAGAATGGTAAATATTAGCATTAAATACTGAAAAGCAATACAAAGAAGACCCTTTATATCACAGGCTGCCACTAGATTACCATAAAAGAATTTCATATAACATGCTTATAATATACCAAGATGAGATCATCCACATAATGCTTATAACATACCACAATACAGTCATCCACACAATGCTGATGCTATACCAAAATGAGGTCATCTTCACAAGGTATGACCGATACAATACCTCCTCCTTTCCTTGCAAGGCTGTAGAATTCTCTTCCATCAAAGGATGACAACAATTCAAACATCTAGTAGTGATGACAGAGACCAAAACTTTACTTTCCTGTTAAAGAATAAGTAAAGATGAGATCTCTAGCTTTAGGCATTATAAAGAACATATATCAAAACCTTACCATCAATACATGATGTTATCTTTATGACGACGTTGAACAGAAAGTAATTATAAGCACGTCATTCACAGCTTTTACCAGGTGTGTTATCTACATGTGTGTCAGTCAGTTTCTAGGTATGATAATGACCGATCTGAGCCAACCTAAGCTTCCATAATCCCGACTTATCCCCGCCATCATACTGACTCCACCCCATCCATCATCCTGACTCTACCCTCTCCACTACCCTTACGCCATCTCATCCCTCTTCCGTAACTGTATTCATATTCAAGGTATGTGGAAATTCGTACGAGTGAATGATGAAAAAAGCCAGAAACCTTATTGATATTTCCTCCGTTCGTGTGTTACTTTCCCTCTCTTCTCTGTCTGTGTCAGTCTCCCTGTCTGTCTGTCTGTGTTGCTGTCTGTGTGGGACCTGCTGGGACCCCCATGATGGTGACGGCGGGACAATCTGCCAGCCTGACCCCCCGCCTGGACGTGGACACGTCACCGCTGATGGCTGGCCTCGAGGACTGGCACATCGCCCTTGCCACTACGTCATTGTCTGGCAGAGACGCAGCTTAAGTCTTGTGTGAGGTGGGAGGTATTGAGGGGGAGGGTGCTGGAGGCGAGGGTTCTGGAGGGACGGGTTCTGGAAAGGGGTATTGGAGGGTAAGGTATTAGGGCACTGGATGCTTGAAAGGTGGGGTATTGGAGTGGAGGGTGTTGGAAGGGGAGGGTATTGAAAGTGATGGTGCTGGAGGGCGGTGCGAGGAGGGGAGGGTATTAGAAGTAATTGTGCTGGAGGGGAGGATAGTGGAGGAGGAGGCACTGGAGGGGAGGATACTGGATCGCAAGGTGGTGGAGGGGAGGGAGGGTGGGTGCTGGAGGACGGGATACTAGAAGTGCGAGTGTGAAGGGGAGAATGTTTGAGGGGATGGCATTAGAGGGGGGAACCAACTTTTTTAATGAAATCCTTGAAACTGAAAGTTTCTCTTGTTGGTAATGTGGCCTTAAACTTAGTTGGAGGGCAACAACAACAAAAAAAATATACACACCCAGTTTTCTTTCAGTATCCCAGAACTTGATAAAAAACGGGAATCGACTGCTCTGTATTCAGGGGTAACTTTGTTAATCCATGCCTGAACGCTGCTGTAGCCCTTCCGGATCATCTCCCTACCATCTAACACCCATAGACCCACAACAGTAGACTCGCTCATTAACAACATCAATCATTCATCACGTGATGATCTGCTTTCCCATAAGACCCTCTGGTTTTAGAGCCAGTGACGCCAGTCTATGGCTCTGTACAGCTTCGTGGCAAATGACAATTTTCATTTCATATATAAAGGTGTGGAGGATGACAGTTTCACCCATTCCTGACGCCTCTCGAAGCCCAGAATTCTAAAAGATACTCTAGAGCAGTTGATATTTAGTCCTTGCTAGAGCCACATAGTTTACTGTATCGCATGAGCTTCGTAAAGCTGTTCAATTAAAGATGGGATTGTATTATGTGTTGCTACTGTATCACTGGAGTCCTGTTGTGGTTGTCACATACGTCGAGACTTGTGTTGGAGGAGGTAAGATAGGTTCAGTTGGCCTACGTGAAACATAGTGTGTCAGTGTATCATATTGTGGCCGTCTGCTGTTGGAGTCTCACATGGTCGCCGTGACGATAGGGGGTGAGGTTGTGATCTGCTGTGGTTATGATGGGAGACTGCCTAGGGTGCTGTGATGGTGATAGGAGACTGCCTAGGGTGCTGTGATGGTGATGGGAGACTGCCTAGGGTGCTGTGATGGTGATGAGACACTGCCAAGGGTGCTGTGATGGTGATGGGAGACTGCCTAGGGTGCTGTGATGGTGATGGGAGACTGCCTAGGGTGCTGTGATGGTGATGAGAGACTGCCTAGGGTGCTGTGATGGTGATGGTAGTCTGTTAAGGATGCTTTGAAGATGATGCGAGCTTAGTCAGAGCGACTCTGCTACCAGTGAGAGGGAGGGCTCAGACAGTAGTGTTACCGGCTCCTCACACGACCTTTCTTCTTTCTTCCTCTTCTGTTCACGACTCCAACATTCGCCGTCTCTCTAGTCGCCTTTCGTCTGTTGAACACCATCTGTTTAGTACCTCTCCTAATATCGCGTTTCTCTCTGAGACCAAGTTGTTGTCTCACGGTGTTCTCACTCGCCCCCCCTTTTTTTTTTCATATCCAACTATAACCTCCTCTCACGATTCTGGTCCAGAGGCGGTGTCTGTACTTATTCCATCATCAGCACTCCTGTAGCAGGCTTAAAGGACCTTGAGTCCTCAAACTTTGTTGTTAAGGGGCTTAAGGTCTGTCTCCCTACTGAAACGCACTTTTCATTTGTTTCGCCTACTGCTCTCCCTATTCTACAAATATCTATTTTTTTCTAACTTTCTTGGACACTCTAAACTCCTGCCATGAGGCCATGACATCCTCCTCTCTCCCTCAAGCCGAGATTCTCTACCTCGGCGATTTCAGCGTTCGCCATACTTCACCATGGTTGAACTCCTCTTATACGTATGGTTAGGGGGGGTTAGGGCCCACACTTCCTCCATTCTCTGTGGTTTAGAGCAATTTACCACCCACCACACCCACGCTACTGACTGTTGTGACCATCCTCGTAATATTCTAGATTTGTTTTTCACCTCTAGTTCATTGCGCAGTTGCTACAAGGCAAGATACAAGGTGAGGCATGATACAGGGTGAGGCAAGGTGTGGGTGAGGCAAGATACAGGGTGGGCCAAGGTGCTGGGTGAGGCAAGATACACGGATATGTAAGGGGCACGGTCGCCTTTCCACTGGTATGACGTTAATCTGTAAGTTTCTGATATGGTCGATACTGGCGAGCAACCCAGTGGTCTGTTGCTGTGTGTATTCCTTTGTATAGTGTATCACGTCTCGGTTGACCAACACTTTAAGGAACAGTGGCACAAAATGTAAGCTTTTAGGGTTCATTGAAGTTTGACCGTCATAGAATCTTTCCAAAGACCTAGATCGAAAAATAAAGATGGAGTCTGGGGCGTAGTGAACCGAGGGACCTGTGTACCAAGTTTCAGTCAGTCGCCCCCAAAATGAAGGAATGGTGCCAGACTTGGTTGTGGGGAAGGAGGAGGAGGAAGACGGAGGAGGAGGAGGAGAAGAGGAAGAAGGAGAAGAAGAAGGAAGAAGGAGAAGAAGGAGGAGAAGGAGAAGAAGGAGGAGAAGAAGAAGAAGGAGAAGGAAGAAGAAGAAGGAGAAGACGAAGGAGGAGAAGAAGAAGACGAAGGAGGAGAAGAAGAAGAAAGAGAAGGAGAAGAAGAAGAAGAAAAAGAAAGCTTAACGAAAACAGTGACCCAGAGGGAGACTGATGTATTCCTGTGAAGTGCTCTGAGATGCTTTGTCTACATATTTCATCAGCCAAATGTCCACTTTCCAAGTTCTCTACCAATCTGAGTGACTTGTCTGTAAAGGTCTAGATTTATTACGAGTGAATTAGGTCATCCTGATGCTTGTACTAGAGCAAAACCGTCTAGGGCTTTTTATTTGTACTAGGTGGGACCATCATCATCATCATGACGAAGTTAACGAACCAAGCGAAGTAAATGTTTGAAAGGGATGTGACGTATTCTTACTCGTGTATGGATACCTGGACTCAATTTGAGAAAAGATCGACCAATACAGAGACTTCGACAGTGGACAGGTGGTTATGTAGGTTGGTAGGTCATTGTTATTCAGGTCACTGAAGTCGGTTGGACAATGTTAGTAGGGGAGATGGAAGGGACAATATTGTAACTGGAGAAATTGTTCATTTGATACGATATACCCGAGTGTTTCCATTCACCTCTCGCAGCTGTGCACGAGAGGGAAGGTGGCGCCCCAGCCCTCTATAACCCATCCTGGATCAGGTCCGTAATACCTGGATTAAGAATCGTAATTGGCTTGTGTGTTCTTATGGTCAGCGTGTGGGCGGGAGGTGTACCGGGACCAGCAGCAGTGATGCAGGAGGCAGGGAGGTTGGTGATGCCCCCGACTGTACGAAAGAAGGTTCAGAAACCTGGAGTTGTACCATCTAGTCTGATGTGAGAGGCCAGTCCGAGTTCCTCTTGGCGTTGGTGATTGTGTCAGAGGGGAAAAATGCTCAGATAAAAGGAGTTTATCGTGTGCAATCTGCAGGCTAGACTGGGTGATATATGGGAACCCTGCTTGGATGGTAATGTTAGTATTAGATCACCTTTAGATTTGAGTTAATCCTGCTCAGGGATTCGGAGGGTAGAGATGGGGAAGGTGAGGTAAAGATGTGATTGAAGCTGAATGCCAAGTTCAAAGATGTTACGATGGAAGACAACCGAAAACATCATGTCTTTCAGAGGAGATGAGTTTCAGCTACTCCGGTATGGGGTAAAATGAAGAAACCAAAAACAACACCGTTAAGGACAGACACAGGCGTTATCATAAACCAGATGAATAATGTGAACGACCATTGAGTAATAAATAACTAACGACTTAACCTTCAATGAAGACAACAAAGCAACGGTTGCCTCACGCAGAAGGATGGCAGGCTGGATCCTGCGGACCTTCAAGACAAGAAAACTGACGTTGATGCCATTCAAAGCGCTATTTCTGTCATCAGTTGGTTATTGTTGCGTACTAACATCACCCTCCAAGGCGGGCGTAATTACGGAATTCGAAAATGTTCAGAAATCTTTCACAGCCCATATTAATGTGGTAAAGAAATTGAATTGCTGAAAACTGCTGAAATCTCTGAGAAGGATATGCCTGGGAAATCCTAGAGGGTATGTTTTTCAACTTGTATTTGGGATCAGCAACCAGCTGGCACGACAGACATGGAAGACTTTGTAAAATACCACCTCTGAACTCCAAAGGTGCGATATGCACAGAAAGATAGAAAACCTTAAACATCTGGGGCCCAGGACTCTTCAACATTTAGCCAGCTACCATCAGAAACAGGCTGGGCTGCACGGTAGAGAAGGTTAAGAGTGCATCGAACAAGTACCTGCAGTGTGTACCAGACCAGCCAGGCTGTAGGGTCAATGTTAGGCCTAAGGGCTGCGGCTTCCAACAGCTTGGTCGACCAACGACCAAATCCAGCAGCTTGGTCTGTGGGGATGAAGATGCCTGAAGACTTCACTAGGTATGCGGTGGGTATGTATCCAACACCAGCGTGATAGGATGGATAAAGAAGTCTTGGAACGCGTTATTTACAACAAGAAAGACAAAAGCAAACAACGAAAGGCCATGGTCCATATCCATCTTCCGATGCTGATGTAATCTTTCTGTTTGGTGCTGAAGTGGATTGCAGATATCATTGAAACGCTTTCAGATATTGTTCCGTTTGCCGCTGATGGAGGGCTGCGCAGTGCTAAGAGAAAAGAAAGCAAATTTCGTGCCTCTCTCTAGGAAAGAAGTAAGACAATTACATTGGACCAACAGATCAGTTTCTCCGATGAATGTGGTCTATAAGACACCAGAAAGAGTAGAGTGAAAATGAATGACTATTTGCAAAGGAGAAACTACCCATGTGAGACACAACAGAAATCCAGGTAAAAGCAGATCATGTGTAACAAATCTCTTGGATTCCAGTAGAAAAGTGAGGTCTTTTTGTCGGCAAAATTGAGGGATGGGTAGACTGTGTTCTTGGAATCTCAGGAAGCGTCTGAAACTAGACCCACATAAGAGGCTGGCGAAGAAGTAGAATCTTCAAGCAGTAATAAGGAGGGAAACTCCATCGTAGTAGAAGGGGGACAGATTCTGGTATCACTGTGCAAGTCATGGTGTTGAGTGATCGAGAGATGTGGAAAATTCAGGGAGGACGTGACGGAAACCCGCCCCGCCTATGTGGATGTGAGGGTGGGGTGGGTGGGGGGGAGTCCGAAACCCCAGGCCAGCTTTCCTCGTATCTCCGTTTATCACTTTTACAAGTTGAGCGATGATGAATCGAGAAGTCTACACACACACACACACACACACACACACACACACACACACACACACACACACACACACACACACATTCACTCACTTTCGCTGTTATATGTATAGAATAGTGTTGGATAAATGGAATAAACTGAGTATTAGCTGTTGGTGACTGTCATTATTGATTCTCAGTACACCTGCTCAAGTGTGTGTGTGTGTCCTGTGACGATGATAGTGTAATTCTGTGCGTCGTATTTACCTCGCCTTCTGTCTGTCGTAGTTCCATATGGACCCCTCCCCCCTATGAAACGTAGTTCCTTTAAAAAAAGGATTTCATCTCAACGAATCATCTAACTCAGTATTAAATATAATCTCATTAAATTTTCTTCTCAGAAATGTAACATGAGACATGGGAATAGAGAGGAGGAAAGGCGAGTTAGACCATCGTAGACATAACACATTTTTGGTACATACAACAACACGTTATGGCCGGCGTCACTCGCAGTCTTCGACGAGCGAGAGCCATCGCTCCTCCTCTAACGGCGTCTCCGGGTCTCGGCGTCGCTGGAAAGCTACGAACTCAGCCGCTCATAAAAAAGAGAAATCCCACACGAACAGCAGAACGTGGCGCTGGTGAACCGCTGAATATTTAAGAGCAACTCTGGACTCCCTGAGCAGCTGGTCAAGTTAACGAATGATTACGACTTGCTGGGCAGTGCGCACCTCTATCAGCAGCCACTGCGCATGCACACGTAAACCCGTGGTCGCTTCTTTCGGTAGATCAGATTATTTCGCTTGATATCGGGCAACGGGGGCCAGCAGCAGCAGCGGCGGAGGACGGGTTCAAGACCCACTCGAAAAGGAGACTCATTACACCTCTTCCTTACAGGCCCCAGACCCTCTTCATGTCCTTTCTGCTTCCCTTCCTTCTCCATCCCCGACTTATCCCTCCTCCTCTTCTTGCTACTCTTCATCAGTACTAATGTTCTCCTCCTCCTCCTCCTCCTCCTCCTCCTCTTGCCTCTAATCCTCCCCTTCCCCCCACTGGGGGGCCGCCGGCCACTTATCCTTTGTGGCGTGGCTATTGGCTCGTTCTGTGGGATCGGGAAGCCAATTAATCTATTATGTCCCCAACCCGACACCGCGTTACCTCACGGAACTCTGCTTTTCCTCTTTCGTCTGCGTCGCGGCTTTACCTCTCTCTCTCTCTCTCTCTCTCTCTCTCTCTCTCTCTCTCTCTCTCT
>JAUTXX010092436.1:0-16758 GCA_032273605.1 Panulirus laevicauda
TGTTTGAGGACACTATTTGGTGTGAGGAGATTTGATCAAGTAAGTAATAAAAGGGTAAGAGAGATGTGTGGTAATAATATGAGTGTAGTAGAGAGAGCAGAAGAGGGTATGTTGAAATGGTTTGGACATATGGAGAGAATGAATGAGAAAAGGTTGACAAAGAAGATATATGTCAGAGGTGGAAAGAACAAGGAAAACTGGGAGACCAAACTGGAGGTGGAAGGACAGAGTGAAAAAGATTTTGAGCGATCAGGCCTGAACATACAGGAGGGTGAAAGGCGTGCAAGGAATATAGTGGATTGGAATGATGTGGTATACTGGGGTCGATATGCTGTCAATAGACTTCTCCTTGTGTTAAGGTGTAGACATGTCTAATGATCATAACTAGAGTTCACCAACTTATTTCCTCTTCCCCTTTGGTCGCTTGTTAACTATTCGCATAACATGTAAGATTTACAACTTTTGGACACACAGAATCCTGCATGGACTTCAACAGTAGACACTTGCTGATAAAGTAACATCTAACATATTATATGATGATTGATGGCTGCTGTGTGTGCAGACAACAACAGACATTAGCAACACCATGAAATATTACGTTCATTAATATTCATGGGTGTTTTTTACATGTCTGACCATTATCAGTAATATAAAACATACTACTGCAAGAACAATTAGGTATTAGTGGCCATCTATTTAAGTTTATGCCCTTCTGCTGTGTTCAAAGTACCCCTTCCTTACTCCTCCACAGTACCATCTCAATTAACATATACTAAGGAAGTGTTCACCAACTCCTTTGGCCAAGTGTACTCAAGCAACCTCTACGAACAGACTCCTCTACCCCCAGCAAACACTACACTGACAAAATATATACACATTACACACTGAACTGGCCCAACAAGCACTAAATATTTGCCTTCCCAATCCCAACAGCCATACATGCACTTGAAATCACACTCCAGGCATGAACGAGTCAGACTTTCCCATGTGTGCTACAACACTGCAAACACCCTTACAGCATAGCTGACCACTCTCCCTGCCCATTATGTAACTACCATAAAGAAGACATGTAACATTTATTACTGTATTGCCGTGCACTCTCTGCACATAGAGGCACACATCATGACCATTTTATGATGTGAACTACCTTCTGAGTGCTGCAAGAGCTAAATTAAAACAGAAGGGACTCATAGGATAGGAGATAAGTACTTTATTTATATGTTTATTTAATATACTTTGTTGCTATCTCCTGCATTAGCGAGGAAGCACAAGGAAACAGACGAGAGAATTGCCCAACCCACCCACATACACGTGTACATACAAACACGTCCACACATGCACATATGCATACCTATACATTTCAGCGGTATTAGTGATACAAGGCAGTAAGAGGAAGGGGTTTTAGGATCAGTATTGTGTTGGCAAGTTTCCAGGCATTAAGGACTTTGTTGTGAAGCCAGGAGTGGTTGAAGACATCTGTAAGTGCTTAGATTGCTTTTAGGCTTTAATGGCATTGCTTGTATCTCTGGGATTGAAGCGTGGTTAAGTAGTTATTTTTAGACGGATTTTCTGTAGGTTTATTGTGAATTTCCTTTTTCTGGGATGTGAACAGTTTATGGCTGATTATTGAGAAGTGCCACATGAGTTTGTGTTTTGTGGGAGAAGGGATTTTATTGGATTGGATCAGAGGTGTTTCATGAGTTTGGGGGCTGGGTTAGTGTGGATCTTTTTTAGGGTGCACAAGAGTTGGTTACTGTAGGTTGTGTTGTTCAGTGTACTGCAGAAGTGCCAGTTTGAAGTTTTTTATTTCAGTAATTAGGTTAGTAATGATGTTGCTGTGTGTTTGTATTTCTTAAGTGCATTTTGGTGATGCTGTGTGGGTTTTGTCTGAGCTGGTCTCTTTGTTTCATTATGTTTGGGACCTGTGAAAAGTTTCGGTTAAACTGCTGTATGTCCATGTGATATTTGCTTTTTCTGGCTTGGTTGGTGATGTAGATGTTGTGCAAGACTGCTTTATTCAGGGATGGGAAATCACTTACACGGGAGTTTTGGACTTTAGATTCCTTATACTGTGTTAAAACTAGCCATTACGTGTGTCAGTAGTTTAAAAAAGTCTTTTTGATGGCTCTGCGAGTTTGATGGGCCAGATGAAGTGTTAATAGGATGGTCAGAGGACAGTATATATATCATCCTTGAGGTTGTCCTTTTGCGTAGTAAGTTTGGCTGCTGATGGTGGTGGGTTAGGAATCTGGTAGGCTGTTTGCAGAGGTTGAGGTTATTGAAAGTTGGTTTACGAGTAGTTCTGTTGGGGTTTTAAAGTGTGAATGTTGATCCAAGCCCAATGGCGGGCATTAAAATTTTTGCAGAGAGAGTTGCTAGATGTGCTGGTCAGGTTTTGTAGTTAGGAATATAATTGGATGTGGGTAGGTATGTATATGTTGATTATGGTGGACTTGGAACTGTGGAGTTTTATCCTTAAAAGTGTATTCCTAGGGTGTTGTCATTGCTTGTGAGCTGTTTTGTACTGTTTTGTACTCTCAGTGGTAGAGAATGGTATGGCTTGGTGGATGAGTGGAATTGTACGATTTGTAGGGTATTTGTGCTGGGAGAGTAAGGATCCTCTGGGAGTTGCTGTCTCAGTGGTTGTTGTATGTCCAGTGCTCTGAGTAGTCTTCTATGGAAGGAAGTGAAGTGCACTGGACGTGGTACCACGTAAGACAATTGTAGAATTTGACGTAGTAAATTTTTTTGGTGATGGGCCTTTTGCACTGCGGGCAGAGGTTCACTGGTGGTCCAGGGTTAAGGTTATTGTCACTGGGTTGCATTAGTAGTTGGGAGATGATGACTGGGCCATAGTCTTTCAGTACAGTGTACATTATGTGTGCATTAGTATCTTTGGTCGACTTTGTTGACTTATGCTATTCCATAATTTTCATTCAAATATTTGTAATGTTTGCTTTATTTTTCATAATCAATATGGAGTTTGTTAATTTTCTCATCACATATAGAATGTGTGCTTGTAAGTGAAGGCTCATTTTATATATACAGTGTACGCAAAAACCTTTTCCACCCCGATATATTTCAAAGGCAATGTCACACTTACATTTTAGTACTTTGTCATTTCTCCTTTGGCTTTGATTACCATCTGCAGATATCTGGGCATGGAATTAGCAACATATCCACAGTATTCTACATCCAGGTTTTGGGTGCACAGGGCCTTGATTTGAACGAGGCAAGGCATTATTGAGATGTTCCAGAAAGCAAGCTTGACTCTCATGTGGTTCCAGGAGTTCTTGATTGGGTCAAGGTCTGGGAAGATCCCAGGCCACTCCAGCAGTTGAATATTTTTCTCTGATAACCAGTTCATCACCTTTGTAGCCTAATGACAGGGGGCATTATCCCACCTAAAGTGAGTACATCTCAGAACCTCATAAATAGGAAGCAGATAGTTCTCTAGCAACTTAATGTACCACTCTCCATCATCATAATGTTGTAAGAAGCACATCCCTCCCCTACCTGTTGCGCCTCTAAAGCAACCCCAGATCATCACTTTGTCTTGGTGTTTCACTGTCTACATTCTGAAATGAGTCATACTGGCCAGCACTCTCCTTACTCCACTGTTGCTCACTCCAGTCTTTATATTTCTTGGCAAGGGTGAGTTAGTTGTGTTTCATTTCCTTTGTAAGCATGGGTTTGACTGCTGGCTTGCAGGAGGGAACGTGAAGGTCCTTTTGCATGCTATGTTAGATGGTTCTTTGAGTGACGTTTCCTAAAATTTTAGATGGCTTTTCCGAGTTTGGTGGCTGAAATGTGGGATTTCTCATATATTTTTTATCGTAGGAGGTTATTTGTAGATCAAGAGGTTTTCCCTGGCCAATCAGGGATAGATTTTGGTGATGGGATGACATTAGGGGGGCCACAAGCTCTTGCAAGCAGCTATCTGATATTTTCTGAGCACCCAGTGCACTTTGAAATCTCATGTACACCCACATTTTCTTGCTTCCTGGAGAGAATTTGGGTTTTCCCCACATTTTCTTGCTTCCTGGAGAGAATTTGGGTTTTCTCCTCCTTACAAAGTTAAGAACCAATCATCTTGCAGCACAGGTGAAAGAAATACAGTACCCAGAAGCTAAATTCCAAAATTAAAGTGGTAGCAAGTAAGATTAAAGAAAACATCCTTCCCTAAAGATAGCCTGAGGCACACAGAGGCAGGTTGCTGGTGCTCACTCCTTTAGAAACAATAGTCTCAGCAACCAGATGTATGATGATTTCACTGTGAGAGTGTCATATGCTTATACTCATGATAAACCTTAGCTGTTTATTGCCTTTTTAAATATATGGTGGCGGACAAGGTTTTTTTGGGGACACTAAGTGATGAGGCACATACACTCAAGTTTACTTAGATGTTTTGAGGTATAATTAAATTTTCCACTTTCTGCAGATTCCAGGGTCAGAGTTTACAGACATTAATAAAAGAGGGTTACCTTCAGGTCCATGCTACATCCTGTTCCTGTGGTGCCTGTCTGGATGATGATGCTGCTGTAAGTAGCTTGAATTAGCATCATGTTGATCATGGCTATACTTTAGTTCCGTCATAAAGCCACTTACAGTGGGTTAAGATCACATGGGCACTTTGATGTTGTATGTTTATCTATAAGCTCATACTTTTAAGACATAATAATGATTCTCTAATTTTGTATATTATTAATGTATCATGAATTATATATATTACTGATTTTATTGGTGTGAAATGTTTTTAAAATTGAGCCACTAATTTTTCAGGGAAAAGTATCATGAATGAAATTCTAATTTGATGATGTAATGATTTTCCCTAATTTCCTGAGTAAAGTCTGTATGTGGTAAGAAATAATATAATCATACATGAAAGACACCTTTCTTCCACTATGTGTGACATGGCTTTATGTATGTGTAACTCTTCCTCAGAGTAACATGGTTTTATTTACTGTGTTTCACTTTTGATAGGGATGATTTACCCCTGAAATATAAAAAGGAGGAATTGAAATCCAAAGACCATGCTTCTGAGATGAACTTTTAACGTGTCAAATTATGCACAAAAAAGTGATTATTGTTAGTCATGGTGCTTCTTACAATTTAAGTAAATGTCACAAGAGCTCTTGTGTAAACAGCTTTATCAAATAACTTCACCTTTTCATTTACTTTTGAAGAGACAAACTTCATTCCAAAATTATAAGCTTTAACTGAATGGAGAATTTGAGGCTGTATCAAGCTGAATGTTTTTAAACACGTTCTAATATGAACAGCATCAATCCTGCATTAGTGTACGTAAGGAATATGAATGGATATTAGCAGTCACATGGAGTGCAAGAAAGTTAATACAGTTATGAAGAATAGTTTTTGAGAAAAAGGGGAAATATGTTTTTGAGAAAAAGGGGAAATATGCAGGTAATTTGGATTCTTAAAGAAAATGAATAAGGTGAAAATATTCATAAAGTTACTTATGTATTGAATGGATATGTATTCAGGAGTAATGCGTGAACAAGAAAGAAGTAATTGATGAATTATTTTGATCAGGATGAATACAGAGAAAGTGTATCAACTGAACTGTTGACGAGAAAAGGGGGAAATAGCCATATTATTTGGATTCTTAAAGAAAATGGATAAGGTGAAAATATCCATAAGGCTATGTATTGAATGGGTATATATTTAGGAGTAACAAGAAAGAAGTGATGGAAATGTTTTATTTAGGAAGAATACATAGAAAGTGTATCAACTAAATTGTTTGGAGATAGTTTTACTATTCCTCACCTATCTATCTTTGATGCCTGTTCCCTGTGATAAATCCTCACATACACCAATCAGTGTCTTTCACCATTTCTCTACCTCAGCTCTCTCCCACTCTATTTCCCCATGTCACTTTATTACTCATCTGTTTTAAGGTAATAAACTGGAATGAGTTTTTGAAACATTTTGACTTGGATTTTAGGCTGGCTCAGTTCGCCTCCATCGTCCATACAAGCGGAAACGAAGGGATAGATTTTTTCTGGATACTGAAAAAGCCCTGAAGCACAGTGTCTCAGAAACCCATGGCTCAGCTACACCCACAGGTATGTCATATCCACATCTTAATGTGAAGAATGTCTCTTAACTGAATAGATGTGTCCTGCAAGTATTTAAGTGTAAAAGGAGAGGTGTATATAAATGAAGTTAAACTTACAAGGTATGAACATGTTCATTGTAGTTGATAAGGTAGATAGAAAGATACCATGGGAAGTGAGTAGGGGAATATCTTGTAAGCCATAAATACATGGATCAGATATTTATTGTGAGGGCTCTTAGTGAAGAGGTAGAAAAGGCTGTAGCATTTATTGGTGGAAGAAAATATTATGGTGATTCATTGTTTGGGTGGAAAAATCACACAGAGGAATAAAATGAAGTGGAAACAGCATATGTACTGCTCTTACATTAATGGGTGAATACTAATTACAGATAGTTGTAGATAAAATGGTATGTTTACACTTGATATGTTTAAAATATCAAGTCACCATAGAAGTTGCAGAAAAATTAAAGAGAATAATGTTTTTTCAACTGCCAAATACAATGTCTATGATAGAAGTGTGTATGATCTCTCTCTTGAACTCCTGAGGGAAATGTTCAAGATTTTTTGTTTAGGGATTATAACTTCATATTGATGGCTTTAATGATGATGACTCTGACATCCTTAATACCTTGGCAGATAGCTTATGGTAATGGAAGGCTGGATTGCAGACAGTTTATGGTAATGGAAGGCTGGACTTTTTTTTATAGTACACATGATCCAGTCATGGTCATCTTGGCTGAAAAGTAAAAGAAATAAGAAAAAAGGAAGACAAATATTTGAAGAACTATACATAGTTGAAGGAATTGGGTGGATGGGGGGTACAAATCAAGAGTAAAATCATAGGAGGTAGACAGTAGAAAAGTCTAAAGTGAAAGGAGAAAGTAAACCATAAAAAGGTCTGTGGGGCCTGGATGTGGATTGGGAGCTTGAGTATGGATGTGAGTGGATTTGGCTTTTCTTTATCTGTTTCCTGGTGCTGTCTTGTTGATGCAGGGAGTAGCAATCAGGTGTGAGAGAGAAGAAGAGAATGTAAATATATCAATTTTTCTTTCCCTTCATGCATTTATGCTCTTTCCTGTAGGGTAGGATGGTGTTGTTAATTGATAACGGTGAATAAGTATGAATATGTACATGTGTATGTATATGTATGTATATATATGTATGTATGTACATATATATGTATGGATGTATGTGTAGGTGTATGCGCATATATGTAAATATATATGTATGTAAGCTGATGTGGCCTTTCTTTGTCTGTCTCCTGGCTCTATCTCACTAATGGAAATGGCGATCAAGTATGAAAAACGTTTTTGAGCAAAATGGCCTCAGTGTTGGAAAATTTAAGCTCCTTTAGTTGAGCAATAGCTGTTTTTGCTCTACAGTAGCCACAGACACTGTCCTCAAAGCAGTATAAACAAGAGCAGAGATTTTAGTTGGAGATTTGATGGTGTAGAGGAGTAGCAGCCTTGGTCAGTAAGTGAAAGTATGATCGTATTCTATGTTGGAGGGGAATGGTAATCTGACTTTGTTCTTTGAAAAAGAAATCTAATTTCAAGCTTCATTGAATTAACTGATATTAGGGTTGGAATCTTCATAGGTAGGGCACACATTTAGAAAGGTTGAAATTAAGAAGGTGGAATTTTATTTTTGAGTAAGAAGCTGACTGTCGTATATTAAGAAAAGTATAAGTGTGAGTGCCACTTTGTTTGTGAAGAGGGTATTTTTAGGAGTATACCATGAACACAGATTAGGAATGAATGATTGACTGTTTTACAAGTGACTGAGATGGTTCACAGTATCTAATTTCTCTTCTTTCATACTTGTTCAGAGTTTCCTGTGTTAGGGGGTAGCACTAGGAACTGATTAAAAAACATGCCTGAGTCACTTGGATCCATTCTCTAGCTGTCATATGTAATGCACTGAAACCACATGGTTATCCCTGGCTGTTTCACATGCCCTGGTTCACTCCATAGACAGCACATTGCCCCATGTATAGTACATCCCACCAATTCACTCTTATCCCATGCATGCCTTTCCCCCTTTTTGCGTGTTCAGGCTTTGAGCTTTCAAAATCTCTTTTCTATCCTTACATCTCCAATTTGGTCTAACCCCCACTCTTTGACCCCGCCACTTCTGACACATATATCCTCTTCGTTAACCTATTCTCTTTCATTCTCTCCATATGTCCAAACAATTTCTGCACATCCTCTTCAGCTCTTTCAACCACACCCTTCTTATAGCCATACCTCTCTAATGTCCTTATATTACATACGCGATCAAACCATCTCACACCACATATTGTCCTCAAACATTTCATTTCAACACCACTCTCTGCTGTCCATTATCATCTGTAGCCCCTGCCTCACATCCATACAACATTGTTGGGACTTCTGCACCTTCAAGACATAACCATTTTCACTCTCCCAGATAGTGACTTCTCTTCCACACATTCCTCATGCTCCCAGAACCTTCATCTCCTTACCCTTCTTATGACTCACCTCTGCTTCTATGGTCCCATTAGCTGCCATGTTCATTCCCTGATATCTAAAACTAACTTCACTTCCTTGAATTTTTCTCCTTTCAAACTCATATCCCAACTAACCTGTCTCTTTGCACTGCTAAATCTAATAATCTAACTATTATTCACATTAACTTTCAACTTTATCCTTTCCCACACTCTCCCAGACTCAGTCACCAACTTCTGCTGTTTCTTATTTAAATCTGCCATCATTACTGTGTTACCAGCAAACAACTTGCTAACTTTCCAGACCCCCTCATTCCATAGAGATTTCATACCTGCCCCTATCTCCAAGACCTGTGCAATTTATCTATCTTACCACCCATTCCTAAGCAAATTAAACAGCCATAGTGATATAATCCAACCCTGCCAGAGACCCTGGAATCATTCACCCTCTTCTTTGTTTACCTGCACACATGCCTACTCTCTTGATAAATACTTCTCATTGCTTCTACTAGCTTTCCTCCCACACCATATACTGGTAACAGCTGCAAAGCATCTCTGCTTTCTCCAAATCCATAAATGCCATAAAAAAACTTTCTCTTTCTCTTTGTATTTCTTACATTTTTCAAAGCAGATCCCTAATCCACTCATATTCTACTCATTAAACCACATTCTTCCTACCCAGACCGATTATCTGTGCATGCTACAACAATATCAATCACCACTCTTCTTCAGCTTGCCAGGTACACTCAACAAGCTTATACCTTTGTAGTTCGGAAACTCCCCTTTGCCCCTCGTGCCTTTAAACAAGGACACTCTGCATTTGTTCTACCAGTCGTCTGGCACCTCACTATCATCCATACATACACTGAAAATCCTAACTAACCAGTCAACAACACCGTCACCCCCTTCCTTAAGAAATTCAACTCTGATCACTATTTCCGTCCACTCCAGCAACCTTGCCACATTTCATTTTATACAAGGCTTTCACCACCTCTTTTTTATTAACCAAACCACTTACCCTGTCTTGCTATATTTATTTCAAGCCAAGCACCCGACACCTGTTACTTTATCATGAAACACATTCAGCACTCCTTCATGGTACTTACTCATTTGCTCTTCACCTGATCTTTGCCTGTTACCACTTCACTTTTATCCCCTCTCACCGATGTTCCCATGTGTTTTATTCATTTTTGTCACATTTTTAATCCCTCCAACACATCATTTTATTCTCCCTGTAGTTTGCTGGTACTTGCTAACCCTAACTCTCATTTTCCCTTTTTTTAACCCTGAACCTTCCTCTTGATCTCCTATAAATCTGTTTTGTTCATATCCCAATTACTTTCAATCCATCCCTGTAAGTACTTCCTCTTTCATTAGCAACTTTGCTTCATCATCCGACCACTAGCTACCCTTTCTCAACTGCCCACCTTCCACTGATGCTTACTTCTCTCACACATGCCAGCCCTCATTCCCTAATTATCATCTGTTCCTCACCCACTCCATTAGCTTTGGTTATTCTCATCTTTTGTCATTCTACACTCATTCTTTTGTAGTATTTCCTCCAATGTCACTTTCACCACCTTCGTATCATCCTGTCACTTGCTCTTTTCCAAAAACCTTTACTAAACATCACCCTTTACTCCATCAGATAATGATCGTACATCCCATCGTACATGCCCTTATTAGTACACTTTCATCTAAGTCTCTCTCTTTTGCATATCTATTAGTTAATATGTAATCTTATAATGCCCTCTTACCATCTTTCCTATCCTCTCACTTATACTTACATATGTCCCTCCTTTTAAACTAGGTATTCCCAATCACAGGTCTTTTTTCAACATTCACTTCCACAAACTGTTCACCTTTGCATCCACCTTTTTGAATGCAAAGGTCCCTTACTGACCGTTAGGGTAACACTCCTGGAAGATCCCATGATTGGCAAGATACAGGGCCTATAGGAAATGGAGGGTTAGGGACAGTGACCCTTGAGATACAAGCCATAAGTCCTATAATGAAAACTTCATGGTTGAAAATAAGCAGGGTATATTTGAAAAAACAACACGCTTTTGCTATAAAATTGCAAAGATAGTATGTACAAAGCTGAAAGGTAATAATACAATGGCAGTATGTCACCAGTGATGCTGTGCCTATGTATTCCTTCAAGCATGCAGTCAGGTTCACCACACAAAAAGTTGTCCTAACACTTGTCATAGAAACACAGCTTGATTATGACACTTCTCCCGTCTCTTCCTAGAAACGTTGGTCTGCTGGGCAGATTTACAGGCAGCCTAAGGCCATTTCACATTTGCCCAATGCTTGGATAAAATTTTGATGGTGCCATGGTAAACCATGGATACTTGAAACTTGATGCAGTGGTTGGTAAACTGGTATACATTAGTGTAAATATGTATACTCAGAATTATGGTTGGGTAAACCATGTTAGGCAAGGCACCTCTGCACTCCATGACCCCCCTTGGAAGTTCAAGGTGCAGTATTAGGAAAGGAATTACTCAGAATTGTGGTCGGCTAAACCATCCTAGGCAAGGGACTTCTGTACTCCATGACCCTCCATGTAATTTTAAGAGATATAATATTGGGAAAGAAATAAGAACAATAGTTTGATAAAGCCATTAAGGCATATGGCAGTACTGCATAGATATGGGAAGGAAAAATGTGTGTGATTCAGATTAGTGGGACTACATGGAGAGGTAACCAAATAATACAAGTGGTGAAGTAGGGGGAGGGGATTTGCTGTAAATGGGCTATGTAGAGGGGTCTCTAAGTTGGCTTAGTGTGATGTGGCATATTGATTCAATTGCTTTTAAGTATGGTAAATCCCTCTCAGTTTTAATGCCATTTATATTGTACAGGTTTATTCAGCTTAATTTCAGTTTTAGTATTTTTCACTAACTACGTAAAATATTTATACTTTAATTGCATCTATCTCTTCCTCTCAATTTATTCCTTTCTTTTACATATCAATGTAATGATGTTTGAAATTTCAGTTTTGGTACAAGAATACACTTTATTAGATTTTAGTAAGTCCATGTCACTGACAATATTTGAGTAGAAAAATCTTGGATGAGGATTGGGTCCTCTTTTTGGATAACACCCTGATCAACTTTTTGCTTACCTTCGTGAAAAACATTGGAATTTATTTCCTTAATCAAAATGAAACCTACCTGAGAATTTAGTTATGAATGTTTTTATGCTTTTAGCAATTTTTTAAAAAGTAATTGTGAAGTATAGTACATCTTATCTGGGAGAATAAGCAGTGAATGAAGATTGACATTTCAAGGATATACTATTCTTTTGGAGTACTCTACTTATATTGCCATTTTATGATTTCTTGTATAAGGTATTGATTTTCTTTTAAAAATGATAAGTATCCTATGGAATATCGTTTCTTGTGAAAATTTGAACTTGTTTTTCGTTAAAATTAATCAAGCTATTTGAAAGTCTGTTATTATTGCATCTCTTTTATAACAAATTGTTGAGCATAGATCTTACCCAAATTAAGAGTAACTAACTGAGTGACAGCTACATGCTGAGCAGTTCAAAGAAAAAAGAAATTGACCTTTTAAAGGTTTATTTATCATTTATTCTTTTTTATTATACTTTGTCACTCTCTCCCGCATTAGCAAGGTAGTGCAAGGAAACAGACAAAAGAATGGCTCAACCCACCCACATACACATGTATATACATAAACGCCCACATACGCACATATACATACCTATACATTTCAACGTATACATACATTTACATACACAGACATATACATATATACACATGTACATATTCATACATACTGCCTTCATCCATTCCCACCACCACTTCGCCACACATGAAATGGCACCCCCCTCCCCCCACATGCATGCGAGGTCGCGCTAGGAAAAGACAACAACGGCCACATTCATTCACTCTCAGTCTAGCTGTCATGTGTAATGCACATATATACACATGTACATATTCATACTTGCTTGCTTTCATCCTTTCCCTATGAGTGAAAAGTTGCCTTTTCTAAGGCTGTCTAACCATCAGTGGATGGGAAGCCATACAAATTTAAGGACCTTCGTACTCCAGAGGAGTCCATTATTTCTATGCTTCTATGTAGAGTGCAGATTTGAAATACAGGAACCCAATAAAAGGGTTCCTGTGATTGTATAATCATACATACTTGGAAATATGTGCCCTCTTAGCAAAAAAGAATACTGTACATGAATACAGTGACTTACAGCCCAACCCTCATGCATCAGTTGCAGATGTAAAAGTGGTAAAGTCAATAATACTTCATGAAATGTATAGGGGCAGTGAATTTTACTTCCCAGTGTCATAAAAGGCAGGCTTTCTTCACTCGACTTTAGATTTTTTTTGTTTTTGTTTGTTTTTTGTCTGCCTTTTGTATATTCCAAGTATATATGAGCTGTGTCACCCCAACAGTATGAATGTTTCAGCCAGCAATTCTTTCTTTCGTTATGTTTATCAAAACTCTTTCATTAATAAAGTCCTTATTTTGATTTTCTTGCAGATACCATGGACCAGATAGGACAGCAACAACAGGTAAAAACAAATAGGCCTGGTTACATGATTGCATAGTTCACTGACATAAATTTCATGGAAAAATACATTTATCATTTATGGTTTTCTGGTTAAGAAACAAGAGTTATATGCAGTCCCTCTGCTTTCATTGTCATTTGCCCCCATTTTGTTAAACATATGTGTCCTTGAAGCAGAAACATTGATTGTAGGTGTAATATACCAGTATGTCTGAGTTTTAACTTTGTGTATTTTCCCTGTTAAGCAGTTTTTATTACTGAAGATCATTGCAGATTGCATGTATATTTCCTGATAACTTAATTTTTCTGTAAGAAATATCTTTATAATCCAACCTCAGCACTTCATATTGGATAAATAGTCTATGCAACTTGTCTCCACTCTTTTGGGAAGCAGTGAAGATCTCAATGCCATTCATTATTTGTACTTTCAGCAGGGGGGTGGTGGTGGCGGTGGCAGTAGTGGTGCCAGCCAGATCTCTCGCACTGCTGGCCTTCCACTCTCTGACTTTCTAATGCAGCTGGAGGATTATAACCCTACAGTAAGTAATTACATAATATTGCTAATTAGAATCTACAAGCAATGAATAAAGTTCTCAAGGTTTAATGAGTATTTTAAGTGTCAATGCTTTTACAAAACCAGCCTAAAGAGAGAATCATTTAGAAACTGTTTCCCAGTATCTGCCCGTATTTCTTTTACTGAACCTCTTCATTTCAGCCTTTGTGACAAATAATTTTTTTTTTTTTTTTCACTGTGGTTTCCAGACTGGAATTGTAGTATTGTGCAGGTTAAAGCTAATACATGTATTGCCTGTTACTTAGGGGTCCATGAGATTGCATTTTGTGAGTTAGGTTTAATTCATCCAACTCATTCAAATTTCCAGTGCATCAGGTATTCTACACTTAGCTGAAGTAGGGGTTTTGCATATTACTCATTTAACCCTTTCATTGTGTTAACTAAATTTTTGGCAAGGCATAGCATAGTGTGCTAGGCCAGATTTTGCCTTTTGACCTTTGCACTCGTTTAAATTCCCAGCATATGTATCCATGATTGTTACTAGCAACCTAACAGCATAGCTACAAACAGTATCATTCATCGTAGATACCTTAAATTATTATCAAAGAAAGTTTTAACTTCATCATCAATTCAGAGAGTGCTATGTATTTTACTGGAAAAAAATTCTATTCATATGGATAATGTTCTGTCTGTGTACATCCTGAAGGTGGGCTTGGATGATGTCTTCTTAAACAATTGGTTTCTGAGCCATTTCATCACTGCTGTAAAAGCCTGTTGCCACAAGGAAAACCTTGAGGTACACATTTGTTGACAGTGCATCATGCCACTCCCAGCCACCTCCTAGACTACAATCTCACCATCATCTTTTCCCTTAACACTATATCATTCATCCAGCCCCTTGATTAGGTTTTTTTTTTTAAAGTGAGTGACTGCACACTATGATGGAAGACAACACATCAGTAGAACAGTTGGGAACAGCTGTAACCGAGTAGTTTTTACCATACAGCTAAATCACGGTCTCTTGTCAACCAAAATGCTCTGAACTCCTGCAAGAAGACTTTGATGCCAGAAATTGTTTGTGACCATGAGAAGCAAGTCAAGGACATTTCAGTAGTTGCACAATCTTCATATGAAGGATTGAGAAGACTTGAGTGAGGATGATGTTCATGTAGCTGCTGAAGTCTGCAGAGCAGACCCATATATTGTAGGAGTGTCCCTTACTCAGAAGAGGGAGGAAAGGAGTTTGCTCCTCTCCAGCTAACCTTCAGCATGCAGGTGCAGAAGAGAATCAGCAAATACATCCAACAAACCATACAGTTTGCACAGTGTTAATGATCCATACATTGAGAGAAGCACTGAGCTCTTTCATAGCCTCATCTGTGTCATCCAAGGTTGTACAGATCTATGGACAAATTACAAAAGAAAAGCCTTGCCTGCTTTCAACCCAGAAAATTATCATCTATCTAGCCACAGTCTCCACCCAAGTAAGTCAGTGATCAACCTAAAAAATACCTCTCCTATTCTTGAAATTTAACTAAGAAGTGCTTATCTTTTTTTTCTTTGACCAACCATTTAAATTTGTCCAAGATTTTAGATACCCTTCCCAAGAGTAAAACAGCTTATTTTTGATAAAGCATTTGTTTCAACCAGAAAACTATGATAAATGAGGGAAGTAGAGCTAATGAATATAACAGCAAAACAACAGGCCTAATAACATAAAGATTTATTGATGTGAGAGAGCTGCTGAATTTGGCATTGGAGGAGATATGTTTTGAGAGCCTTGGAGAGGTCTTGATGGCCCAACAACTCCAAGAAAAATACTTGGCAACCCCAGGGTTAGGAACTTTTGCCAGAGAATATGGTGAGTAGTATATTAATCACTTAACCTGCTACCACAACCATGTAGCCAGGTTATGACATGTTCTGGTAAGGAATTATATGTCTTGAAAGTTACCAAGGTGTGAACAGAATATATCCTTAAGTTATGAGAGATACCTCTGTATTCTTTTGTTATCTTGACATTATGTACAAATTTGTTTGATATTGTTATACATATTATCTCCTCAGCGACTGTAGTCATTTAATAGCAACATTTGTGTTAGATTACTTGACTTGTAATTAGATTGACATTGACACATTTTAAAAGAAGTGATAGCCACATAACTTGTGTTTATCCATTACAAATACAATTTATGCAATTTGTATACAGTCTGTATTGACACACTTTATTTTTAGTTCATAAAAAAAATTGTAAATGAAGTAGGTTACAAGATGGAAATAAATTTTCTCTTTATGCACTTAGAGGTAAATTAATAGTAACACTGAATTAGAAATCCTCGAGTTGATTGTAAAGGCAAACTTAGATGAGGATGAATCTTTCTGAACTATTTCTGCAAAAACACTTCACAGCCATCAGTTTATAAATAGCCATTATCTTTTTGCAATCTTCACCATTGCCAGTACATTAAATTTAGAAATGGATCCAACAGTGAAATGTTTGAAATAGATCTGACACTGATATGTTTGAAAGAGCTTGCTGCATACATTTTATTCAGTCCATTGGAGTGGGTTTTTATAAATCCACAATTGTGTTGACATGACATGTAACTTTAGATAATTAGTTGGATTTATACATGCTTCTAAGACATTCCATTCCTGGGCAAATAACACTGAATATAAAAATGTGTTCTGTTGTGCATAGTCGCTTTATTAAACTTTTTATGTGACTGTGACTTGATTCATGGGCTATTGAATTTCAGTAACTACCTTATGAAATCTTTCATGGGTATTTGCAAAAAAAAAAATCAAAATCACTTTGACCTTATTTATATAAATGTTGGATTTTGTGTCTTAAGCAGTGACCTATATTCTATATTCAAGCCACCAATGTTAGCTACAACATGCATTGTCAAAATATTAATTCAAGCAGATTGTTTTCCTAATAACTTGTTTTTGCACATTTCTTTACATTGTCATATTTGCAGCCCGTTTCACATGCTTTAACTTCCTTTCTCACTTGTCAACATACCCATTTCTTACACTTGGCATCCTTTGTTGAGAATACCTTTCCAAACATTCTTCTCATATCCATTCCTTATTATTTATTTATTTATTTATTATACTTTGTCACCGTCTCCCGCGTTA
>JAUTXX010092547.1:0-16755 GCA_032273605.1 Panulirus laevicauda
ATGCACGTACATTTACATAGACATACATATTTACAAATGTACATATTCAAATTTTATTTTCCATGTCTTATGGGTCTGAACCTCTGTTGGCAATTTCACGATCAATCCATTCTCTGGCAGGAGGTTATATGATTAATATGACAGATTAAAGAAAATAATTTAATAATCCTGTATCATGAAAAATTCTATAATAAAATAAAGGAGGTAAGATAAGTCCTCTGTAATTCATACTGAAAATAAACAAAAAAATCAACTCTAAAGGTTTACTTAGTAAATAATTAGTCAGATATGAAAAAACGGAAAAAGATACAAGTTAAATACTTTTTTCATAAATACTTTATTGATCATGGACACTTGCTATCAGTAGGAAGAAAAAAAACGACATAAAATGCTAAATAAATCATCCACATCTACTTCAGGAAAATAATGGCTTCTTGAAGATCCATTAATATTATAAGCATATTTACAGCATACTCAGTAATATATGTGATAAATGCCTCACATTATTTTTGTCATACAAATGTATATAAAAATAAATCTATAAAAGAAAATTGATCATATCTATAGATTGTATGTTGAGAATCTAGAGAAAATCAATCATATCTACAAAACTTAAGAGTACAGTGAGTATCCCTACAACCTATCCTCTTGTAAATGTAATAGTTTTAATGAAATCACTTCAATTTTTAACATCAAACCTAGTTATTTTATACAACTAATTTTAAATAAAAATATACCAAACAGCAGTCAACAAACACATGAGAAGATGATTGACAAACAAGATGGAGCAGTACAATGTCACCCAGTCTTTTTATATGTAATAATGTAAATATATTGGGAAGTTCTGAATACACTCACTAAAAATCACTGTAATGTCTACAGTGAGTATGCTTACATTTGAAATTTTTCAAGTACACACTTATTTCAAAATAAAATTTATACAATAAACTTCTGTGTAAAGACATGCAGTCAAAAATAATGCCATAAAATTTATATGTTAATCATATCTTTCTGACTATTTCAACACACAATTTTCATACTAATTTACAATGAATCTGGGTTTCGCTAACTTTTATATTTTGTTGCTGAAATAACTAATATGAATATTCCTATAATCAGACTCATAACATAAAAGAAAGACTTAAGAAGCTAATGTAATTAGCTATTTGATCTTGCTTATTTTCATGACTCATTTGGTCACTGTTATGAAAAGATCATCCTGTAAGATAGTAAACTGTACTGAATTATTGGTAAGTTGCAACTTCATAATGTTGTACATTTATATAACAAAATGGCCTTGCATTTCCCATCATTCTTTAAGGTTGCTCAAGTCCATACTTAAAGTATTACATTCCTGTTTGGTCTGTTGCTGTATAAAAAGGTAAGCATCGGAAGAATTAACCTGAGAAATAAATAAATACAGTTTGGTATTTTGCAAATGAAACTAAAAGTACAAATAAAAAACTATGAAAACTCAGGTTTTTGAAATTCCATTGAGTAAACATTTCACTACTAATTTACCTTTTCCTGTTTAAGAGTTGGTAGGACCAAATTACTGTAAAATAGCTTCCTTTTTTCATATTCCTTTGCCATTCACAATCAAACTATGCTAACAGCTATAAGGTGTTGGTGAATATAAAAAAGAAGAGTACATTTGTAAATTTAACACAAAAAAAAAAATATTGAATTTCATGTAACTGATTAATATAGCTTCCCCAAAAATTTTAAAGCAATTACTAAACAGATTCTGTTACTAGTAAGATAATACGTTGAAATGTTGAAAATTGAATCCTGATTAGCAGTTTAAGTCTCATTGCTACCTTACTACCTGTGTGTCAGAAAGGACAATAAACAAGTTAAAATGTTAAAACACAATTTTCCAAGTCACTTCAAAAGATCATATTGATTATTTAAATAAACCAGCTACAATGGCAATACCATCTTTCCATGTGAGTAAAAATTAAAGTTTAATGATCATACTTGAACAAGTATTTCTAAAGGGATAATGGAAAACTGTCTGAACTTCTTCAAGGCATCTCAAGAATCAGATAGGTACAACAGTACACTGTGATATTATTCTTAACTTCATATAACATTAGGACCCCTGCAGCTTCAAGGATGTGCTACAATCAGTAGTAGGGAAGTAATGGACTCCTTTGGAGTAAGATGTTCCTTGACAAAACTTTACTCCTTTTTATTCATTGACAATGCTACCATCTTGCCGAAGGAGACTTTCCTCTTACAGTGTTACCACAAGCAGAAGTCTGCTAACACTGCTCACTGTGATATTCATTCTACTTACTTGTAATTGACTCAAGATATCTTTCTAAGAAAGAATCCTGGTGCCACCCAGGGCCTTTTTTCAGGAGCTCCTGCAGCTACAAGGCTGCACTACTTTCAGTAGCACAGAAAGAATGGACTCCTGAAGTGTGAAGTTATTTAAGGAGACTGTACTCTCATTGATATAGCCATGCCAAAGGTGACTTTTCAAGCACGGTACAGCCTCATGCAAGCAAAGTCCAGTAACACCCACATTGATGTGAATATATATGCTAGAGTAATGTAGTCTTTGAACATACATCTTACTCTCTTATGCCTAAACAATGAAAGAATGATCCTACTGATACAATCTCAATCCTACATACTCAGCATTCAATTCTATGCAACAGGATTAGACTTCTACCATTTGAACCTCTCTATAATTAACCATAAATCCCAAGTAGAAATAAAAAGCTTACCCCAGCCTTACACTTCAGATACCTCTACTCACAGATGTCTCCATCCCAACATATATAACACAGACAAAACAGTTATACACTAAAACAACCCAGAAAACACAAAACAACTGCCCTCCCAACTGTCTTAAAGTCCAAACCACCATGTATACACCCATTAGGTGGCACACTTCCCAGACATATTTTCCTTTGTACACTCTGGACATCACACATCCCAAAGACACTACAATCAACATTTCAACATATCCCAACATCCTTCATTCCCACAATGTTATCACTATAATAAATACACCGAACATGTTCTACTTAATCTTTTATGGCAGCTGAGACAACATGTGCAACAAAATTGCCCAGTCATGGCCATCTCATTAATGCTAGAGAATGGATGTGAGTGGATGTGGCCTTTCTTTGTACATTTCCTGATGCTACCTCGCACTCGCAGGGGGTGATGATGCTGTTTCCTGCGGAATGGGGTGGTGCCTGGAATGGATACGCAGGAGCAAGTATGAATATGTACAACTGTATATATGTATGTGTATATATATGTATGTGTACATGTATGTGCATACATGTGTATGAGAGTGGTTGGTCTTTCTTCGTGTTTTCTAGCGCTACTGCACTAATGTGAGAAACAGTGATCAAGCTATGCCTTTGTTGTATATCAACTGACTGTTATATTTCTTTATTGTATCTCCCCTGATGATATGATTATTACACGAAAGTGCACTTGGGAACTTATTGTGTTTCATTTCCCTGTGGACTCAAAGGAATATTCTTGATCATGCACTCAATTGTGATCCTTTCTAACACAGGAATATATTTATATTTTTATTCATCATACTTGATTGCTGTTTCCTGCACCAGCGGGGAAATGCCAGGAAACAGACGAAGAATGGCCCATCCACTCATATACACATATATATATACATGAAATGCCCATACAGGCAGATATACATATCAACATATACACATATACATATACATACACATACATACATACATACACATGTACATATTCATATTTGCTTGCCTTCATCCATTCCTATTGCTACCCCGTCCTACAGGAAATAACATTACTCACAGATCTTCCCACCTTCAACAAACAACACTGAGAGAACACATACACAGTGAAATGAACTGACAAGCACTAAACAAACACCCTCCCAACTCATTCTTAAAACATCACCATACCATTCATACACCCTCCTAAAACCACACACTTTAGACATATGCAAGTTATACTTTCTCATTTATGCTCTAGGCATCATCCATCCCTAAAACACTACAAACATCTGTTCACCATAGCTTATGACCCTTCATGCCTATAATGTAACTACTACAATGATGACACAAAACATGCTGCTCAACTGCACATTTTCCTTACAGCACTTTATGACCTCTGGTCCCACTTAATGGACATGGCTGGCATTGTCAGTGCTGTGGAAGCTCCACAGAAGAAGGAAGAGGTTCCTGGGACAGGAGGATTAGTAGGTACATGCTGTGTGCAGAAACAGCAAGACACTTAAGTTACATCTGCTAAGTTACAATTCTAAAGTACATCTACATTCACTGTAATTACATGAGTCAAAAGGAAGTGCATACATCAATGACAAATATGACAGACAAAAATGAGATGTTTTACTTTCTAGTAAATACTGATACATAGCATGTAAAACTAAACATTCTACATATTTCCCATAAAAATTATATGAATTGTGCTCCAATGGATTCTTTAAAATACATCATCATGACATTTGTAATAAAAAAATCCTTGAAAAATAAAAGGACAAAGGCAATCCAGTTAAAAGCAAATAAATAAATGGTTCAATCTTAGAGTTAAAACTTTCATAAGCAAAACAAATACCACAAAAAACTATTCAACAACCAAAATTTAATGGAATAAGTTGCTACATCATTTAACTTAACCTCTAACTTTTTCAAAGGCATTAATTTCTCTTTGGACATAACAGTTATGAATATCCCATACATATCATTTGTATTTCATGATACATGAATGGCAGTTCAATGGTAGCTCTGTGAAACATGAAAAGACTTCAATGCTCTCACTTTGTATAAGGCACATTTATGTATGGAATAGTTTATATTAATCTAAATAAATAAAAGCATCCTGCAGTTAACTGGTAAGTTAGAAGTAATCTCCATGAAAATATACTATGGTTACATTCCATATGTCCAAAATCCTGACAGCAGCTTGGAAGGGGGGCAGTACATAATCACCATCTACATCTACATTTACAGTTTCTTGAACATCAAGGCAATGTTCTCTGATTATAAAAACAACAGTAAAATGGTAGGCTGGGGAGATGAATTACATGTGCACTCCATACATTTTAGACAACAAGGTAATAAGTATAGATGCTGGACAGGGTCTTTATTGCAAATAAAGTAGTGTTGCGATATAGCGCAAGATAGATACAAAAAAGTTCATGAAGTATTGAAACATACTATATTGTGACATCCATATCCATGTAAATAAGGTGTTGGGGACAGCAGCGGGAAAACATATACTCAAAACGTGCTGTAAATAATGGAAATAATGTATCAAATAACACTCAAAATGTTTTGTTAACTGAGAAATCAAAATAATATACAACACAGTATCTGCCTCTCTGTCACATCCATATTTCTTCGGGATTCTGGGAAGGTTAAGATAAGGTTTTTGTCATATGTCATAACTCCTTTCTTAATATGTAGATAATCATTAGTTCAAGCATTAGGTAGGAACCCAATGAAGAGTATTACAAGGAAAAAATACCAGTAGAGAAAAAATACAATACAATTTACTATAACATTCATAAAAAATTATGAATGTTTTTAACTGATATACATTTGCTTCACCTAAGCTACTTGCACTACAAACATTCTACCATGCCACTCATATTACCACAATTTTTCTTAATGTGTAACTTATTCTCACTTGTATATTGTAAGCATGTTAAGTTAACCTTTTCAAAGGAAACACAAAAATATACAAAGTTAGAACTCAAAACTAAAAGGATAAATTCAAGGTCTTCTGCCTACAGCTTGTGAAAAATGAAATCAACCATAAATTCATAATAATGGTGGTTGATTGGAAGGCACGTCAGGGTGTAACTCAAACCCTCAATGCTGCTTTGTGTTATTTGTCAACCAAAAACAAATTCCTCAGAACTGAATAACTTTAAAGAAACCAAGGCTAAAAATATAGCTAAAGAAGACCTTTCATATGGACTTTTACCTGTCCACCTCCTTATACATTCAGTGGAGTGCTTCTTGCACACTGCTTACTGCATCAAAATAAAAATGGATGGAGGAAGGTGTCAAAAAGAAAAGTATTGTTATTCAGGAAAATATATAAATTTAGACAACCCTTAAAGCCCATCTTAACAAGCTATTGCATCATATAATCACTGTGTCACCATTGACAACTCAGGGTTGGGCCATTTTGATAACTGTTTCTTTCCCTACACTTCAAAGCTTTGGAACTCTCTACCCTTTCATGTCTTTCCCAATAACTATAACCTGGCACATTTTCAGACAGATTTTCACTTCCTCCAAAATTCATAAATACTTTCCCTTGTCTTCTTTTTCCCTTTCATTACACTCCTATATTTCAATTGAGAAACAGCCTTGATGTGGACTTGTTCATGACTGGGGCCTCCAATGTGGGGAAAAAATAAATGTTGACAAACCAACACAGAGGAGTGGCACAAAGTAACCATAGTAACATAGGAATTAGTTTTTTAATGACTGTAGAACAGCATCAAAGATATCAGGGCGAGATTAAAATCAAATTCATAAGTTCTATGTAAGAACAAATTGTGCTTACACAAAGGACAAGGATCAACACTAAGTTGAATTCCACAAGTGATATTATATACCTTTACCTACCTATCTGTTTATCTATATCTCTGACACTTGTTCCAAAACTGGAATTCACTCAAGGGGGTGGCTACAGCAATAGAGGCCCCATAACTAGTCAACTGTACATTAAAATGTTTATGGGTGGGAAACAAACAATAGATGAATTATGTAGTCCACTAAGTCAGGCACCAGACAAAGCTGTAGAACCAACTCACAACACTGAGAAATGCAAGACGACACTCTTGCAATGTATCAAAAACAAATAAACCACAAAGCAAGTAAACTGGTTTCTACTGATTTCAGATCCAGTTCATCCATACCTGATCTGATGTGTAACCTTTCTCCTCTATATTCTTTTGGAGTTCCAATTTCATGCATTCTGCAACCTCTACATCAGCTGTTGCAGCCTTACCTGACTGTCACATTTCTTAGGCTAACACATCTGATAAGTACAGGAAACCAGCCCTGGATAATGATAAATTGACTTTCACTGACTTGTCTACCTTCTTTCCTTATCACTCCTACATCCTCTTCAAATTCGATAGATTTAATTTTAATCATCTGTCCAGTCAAAGGAAACCGTCTTCACCCGCATTGCTTGCACCAGATTTTCAGGGCATCCTCGACCTTAATATATGATGGTATCCTGATATGCAATACATGCGATTGTATGCTGTAATAACAGTCCTTATACAACCCTTAATCATCTTCTAAAATAAAAAATCATAGTAAGATACGATTAAGTATAAATATGTGCTATGTCATATGTAATGCACTGAAACTACAACTCCCTATCCACATCCACATCCAGGCCCCATTCATACATACATATTTGCCATTTCCAGCATCAGTTAGGTAGCGTCAAGAACAGAGGACTGAGCCTTAGGGGGATAATCCTCACTTAGCCCCCTTCTCTGGACTGAACCAGGGCATGTGAAACATCTGAAAAGGTCTGTGGGGCCTGGATGTAGATAGGAAGCTGTGGCTTTGGTGCATTACACATGACAGCTAAAGACTGAGTGTGAACGAATGTGGCCTTTTTGTCTGTTCCTGGCACTACCTCGCTCGAGGTGGGGGTGCTATTTCATGTGTTGTGGGGTCGTGAAGGGAATGGATAAAGGCAGCAAGTATGAATATGTACATGCGTATATATGTATATGTCTGTGTATGTATATGGTGAAATGTATATGTATGTATATGTGTGTGTGTGTGTGTGTGGGCATTTATGTATACACATGTGTATGTGGGTGGGTTGGGCCATTCCTCGTCTGTTTCCTTGCACTACCTCGCTAATGCGGGAGACAGCGGTTAAGTATAATAATAATAATACTCTAAATATCAAAACTTCACCTTATGCCGGCATAAAGGTGAATTCACAATGTACAAGATTTTACTATATATTAAAATCTAAAGCACACATACATAATTCCTTTTACACACCTATTCTTAAACTAATCATGCCTAGATGCTATTCACTATTTTCCCTCCACAAAATTATGACTGTAACATAATGTGAAAACAAAGTCATACACCTAATCTTATCTATTCCATTCACAATTGGCAAACAATAACAATTTCAACAGCTTCCCTGTGCAAAAGAAAAAAACCTACAGCAACCAACTAATACACTGTACCTTTGCCCCTAATAAAGTTAAGAGGTGATGGTAAGATATGGCTGAGAGAGAGATCTGAATTTTTACAGTAACTTTTCCGAGCCTTAATATGCAAGACAAAGGTATATTAAGTTAACAGCCTTAATGCAAGCCTAGTGAGACTGGATTGAATTATTTATCTTTCAATGAATTTCAACACTAAAAATATCTACCCATCTATCTATCTATATCTCTGATGCCTGTTCCCACTTGAAACTCCTTCCCAATTGGAACTCCCTCAAGGGGGGTGAATGACAATATGGGACTCCATAACTAGAGAATTTCAGTACTGCTTCTTAGTTTTTAGTGCCTCACCCTTAATAGGCCAATGACTGAGGGCAACTCTAGTGCAATGTTTGCAGAGGTTCCTACCTAATGTTCCTAATGATTACTTCCAAAACATACTACCATTATTCTGATATTAAAAAAAATCTTCATATCCTCCATCAATTTCAGTTGAGGTTACAGTCAAAACACATCATTAATACATCATCATATCTACTAACAACCAGTAACATCCTCCAATTTCATACTCCTCCAAGCTTTACTTGTTTGTCTTGAGTATATAAAAACAAAATCATAGCAGTATAGAGTATAACCCTGATTGGTTTGCCTTATGCTCAGTAAAGATTCTCTAAAAACTTGAAAACCTTTTCCCTCAGCCTAACATAGCATTGGACAACAGGAAAAGCTAATATCTGGGTTGGGAAACATTTGCTCACTGACTACTTAGAAATATAGATAAATACCTATCCAACGATGCAAGAATACTAAAGATTCTCATCTTACCAAAGGGCCTACAAAGATATAACGATCTGAATAACTCTAACAGGCAATTTCTCTATTAATCAAACATCCTCAGAAATGCAACATCTTATCTAGCTGTTATTCATTAAATTCAATCCAAGGAGCAAGTTCAATAATAATTCTCAAAGTATCTACCTTTTCTGACATGGGATATGGCATATAGCACACAGAAAAAAAAGGAAAATTCTTTACTTTACTTTTTCTTCTTATATGTACATAAGCTGTTAATCCAGAAAAAAAGATACTGTGGATGTAACAGTTTTTCAGGGGTATGTATAATTCTTTTCATATATTTGTACTATACAACAACCTACAGTGAGGTTAACCTGCATGCATTAAACCATGTCATTAGTATATGCTATTTGTGCACAATAACTGCTGTCTTTAGTAATAAACAAACTTTTTCAAAAATTTTGGCCTCATGTACATCAATAATTTTTTCACACAACTGGCTGAAATAATCTCAGCATATTGCTGAGTACCAGCATTAGCAGACATTCAAAAAATTTCTATCTATGGACAATATCATACAGTGAATACAAAACACCAATAGCTATACTTTTTAAAGAAAACTGCATGAATCTACATTATCTTAAATTCACATAAAACTTATCAATAAAGATATGCAAAATAACAGTGCCTCCTGTTTTATGGACAGATGCAATCTACAAGGCATCCTAACAACCCATTCCACTTCTGTGACTTCACAAATTATATGTGCAAATTTCATTGCCTAAAATGATCACCATGGGCACTGAAATATCTCACAGATATTTGAATAACCTTACAAAAGCTGTAAGACACATCAATATCCTGAGTGGTAACACTGTGTAAACATCAGCACCAACACAGTACTATCTTGTATCCCATGGTGAGGCTTACTTAGGGAATTAGTGACATACAGTCTTTCACCATTCCTTCAGGTGATGGTATAAGATACTAAAATATAAAGTAGACTCTAAATTGCCTACAGGTGATGGTATAAGATACTGAAATATAAAGTAGACTCTAAATTGCTTACAGATGATGGTATAAGATACTAAAATATAAAATAGACTCTAAATTGCCTACAAAATTGAAACTAAAGCATAATCATCCTCCAAAGTAATACTTTTCCCAGAAATAATTTCATTGGCCACTACTGTATGATTATACAAAATATATCAAGAAGTGATTACTTAGAAATCTGCAAGCTTTATGAGTATATATGTCGTCATCTGCAAATGATAGATTTTTTGTCGACAACTTAGTATCTTCTATATAATACCACTTTCAAACCTCTCAAGGCAATGAACTTTTTAGCCTGTCACCATCTGGAGCACTGATGTGAGAAGCTAAGGGTTGCTTTTTTTTTTTACACTGTATCAAAGGATGATGGGTCAACGAAATATCCTAAAAAAATCAAATGATCCCATTTTTTGGCATTTCATTTTCATTCTTCTACATCTTTGTCATTCTAAGCTTCCTTTTACTTGACCGACTTGTGGATACTTGTTCAAAAGAATCAATCACTTTTAACACACTTTCTGGTGCAAGCAGGGACTGCCTCCTTCACTGTGTGCTATTCAACCAAAATAATTCTTCAGCAAAGGTATCATGCACTGCTGTTTATTATTTGATATATTATATTGTGAAGATGGTCAGTAAATCAATGGTTGAAAATAACCATACATAAGCCAGTCTGCACTGAAAGCAATGAAGACCATAAAGGACAAAAAAAGGATAGAGATCCAATTTTGTGCCAATATCTGATATGAAAAATCTACAGATCACCTTCTGATATAAAAAAGTAATGTCTGGAAAGATAAAACTTTCTAACTTTAATTTCCTTACTCACACTAACACTTCACCCACATGCACACTCAAGACAAAGATATTCCCTATAATCTCAGCTCTTGCACATCTCCATGCATCCAACAATCGCTTTCTATAAAATCAATTTCCTTCTCTGTATTTTATTATTTACAGAAAACCTATTGCAGAAGAAGCACAAATAATCATAAGACAACCTATACATTAAATCTGAGTATGTAATAGTAACAATTAGAAAACTGATATTTCACTGAGTGCACCAGAAACTCTGCATGATTTCAATATCCAGTAGAGGATTCTATTCCTATTTCAGTTGTCAAAGTAAGTAATGCTGAAGTATGTAGATGTGGGCTCTCAAATATGGGGTTAGGTATCAAACAATCAGGGGATATAACATGAATTGGTTTGATCATGTGAAGAGGATGCAAAACAGTTGGTAAAGAAATATATAAGGGTGTGAAACAAAAAGGAAACACCAAGGGAACATCTAGCACTCTGTGAAGGGTAAGTAACAAAATGTATTGGGGAGTGGATCCAGGAAAGTGTGAGGTGGATGTAGGAAACTATGGTGTGTTTGGATATGGCAGCCTGAATTCTTTTCTGCTACCCACACCAAGGAGGATTTCCTGGGGGTAAATAGACACCAGATATGTACAGAGAGAAAATTAGACATAATCAATGGATCAATTAATGACAGTACAATGTCCTCAACAAACCTTGTCTACCTCCCCATACACTTTCTAAGGTGATGTCACACTTACATTTTAGTGCTCTCTGGTATCCGCTTTTGCCTTGATTACCATCTGTAGATGACTTGGCATGGAATTGGCAAAGTTCCTTAAGTATTCTAAATCCATGTTTTGGGTCCATAGGGTCTTGATCTGAATGAGGTGAGGCACTGACGAGATGTTGCAAGAAGCAGATGCCTGATCATGCACTCTGAGGACCCATTGCACCTAGAAATTTCATGTGTACCTACATTTTCTTTCTTCCACATGAGAATTCCAGTTTTCTCCTCCTTAGAATGGTAAGGTGGACGAAAGACAGTGCCCAGAAGCGGAATTCCAAAAATGAAGGGGCAACAAGGAGTACAGAAACAATATCCTTCCCTCAAGATAGACTGGCACACTATGGCAGGTTGCATATGCTCAAACTGTTAGAAACATTAGTCTCAGCGATCAGATGTATAATCATTTCACCCTGAGAGCATCATACACATGTACCCACAATAAACCTTAGCCATGTATTGCTTTTGAAAATGTATGAGACAAGGCAGACTTTTTCTTTTGAGAATCAACTACTCTGCAGCCTTTTAATATATTTGAACAAAGTGATCAAACCAGATGGGAAAAATTTTTGTGTTGGAATTATCTTCTTTCCCCTGCATATCATCCATTCTCCACTTCATGCAAAACAATTCTACTTCCTTTAAATATAATATTCTAAGACCACTTAAACCAAGAGGAGAGATAGCTAGTCTTCTGTGGTGCCATGGGAGTACTGGAGCTGGTACTTATGGATGAAGTTGAACCCTTTTCCTTTAGTGTGTTTTTCTCTGCACATCTGTCAAGATCTTCAGCTTCATCATCACTTTGATTATCATCTCCTTCCTCAATTTCTCCAGCAGTGCAATCAACATCTGTAGACTAATTGAAAAAACAAAAACTGTAGACTCCTAAAATTCACTTCCTGCACTTTCTATCTACAGTATATAAAAAGTATGGATCCAATATATATATTCCATTCTTATATATGAGCACATCACTTTTTTCATAGAAGAGCCTCTCTCACTTATGCAAAGTAAGCTTCAGGAACAAATGAACAATGGCCTCACTTCCACACATCCAAACTCTAGCTGCCATATATAATGTACCTATACCAGACCTACATTCCAAAGCTAAAACCCAAAGACTACTTTACATGTTACCTTGACCACTTCATATGCCCTAGTTCAGTTCAATGACCCTTGGAAGCTTGAATCTTCAAGCCCTGATACTCTTCAATCTCCTTCTCTCCATACTTTTATATCCCCCTCCCCATGTTCCTTCTATTTCCAAAAAATAGATCCTCCTTGTCAATCTTTCTTCAATCATCCTTTCCATATGCCTAAAACAATTTTGCATACTCTGGCCAGCCCTCTCAACTGGGCTGCTCACAACCACACCTCTGTCTGACCCTGTCATTTCATACACAATCAACATGCTTAATGCCACATATAAACTTCAGGCATTTCACCGCTAGCCTATCCACCCCTTTTTTTCTTTGGCAATGAAGTTCCAAGATCTGCAATTGTGCAACACCATCAGAACTCCTGTACTTTCAAACATACATATCTTTGCCCTTACAGATACTTATCTTTCCTTCAAAATGCTCCTTAATGTACCCACGACTTTAACCCTCCCTTCCACCCAATAACTCATCTCACACCACATGGAACCATCCTTTACCACATCCCCTTCCAGCAATCCAAAGCATTCCATTTCCTCCAGGTTGTCCCACTCAAAATAAAATAACATTCAAATAATGGTTTCATTCCTCCCCCTAATTGCATTACTTCCGTTCAGTTTCCTTCCCTTGCTCCAAGACTCCCACAATTACCTGTGTCACCACTCTGTCCATGAAGAGATCGAAAAGTCATGGTGATATCATACATTGCTGATACAGACACATCTTAACCTGGAGCAAATAACCCTCCTACCTTTCTGATGGCACATATGTATCACTCTCTTGGTAAAACCTCATCACTGCATTTTGTAACTTCCCATTTACTCCATAGCCTACATCCACAGCACCTTCCATGAGGCATTTCTGTCAACTTGATTGTATGCTTTATCCATAACTGCCACATATATGTCACTCTCTTTCTCCAGGTAATTCTTGAACATTCTTCAAAGCAAACACCTGGTCCACATCCACTAACTTTCCTGAAACCAAACTGCTCCACCCCAATCAGCTGCTCAGCACATGACACCACCCTCTTAATTACCATTCTCCTATAAACCTTAACAGTTATTATTCAAGAGATTTACACCACTATAATTCAAATATTCATTTCTGTCCTCCTTGCCTTTATACAAGCATGCTATAAATACACTCCACTTTATATGCACTAGGACCATACATGAATCAAACACCCTTAGCAATCAACATCATCACCCTCTTTCTTGACAAGGTCTATCCTAACCATTGTCAATCTGCTGAATTTCACTTTGCACAAGGTTTGAGTTACCTAGTCTTTTTTTAACCACCCAGGGTGCAAGGGCCTAGGGGTTAAGTCAAGTGCTGTTTACTAATGACACAGCACTGGTAACACAGACTGGTAACAAAATTAACTGAAAATTTGCAAAATATGGTGTTTGAGGTTGGGAGAGTATGTGAGAGGAGAAAGTTTAATGTAAATAAAAATATGGTTATTAAGGTTAGTAAAGGAGACAGACAGGTTGGTTGGTGTTTCAATTTGAGTGATGAAATTAAAGTAAGCAGAATGTTTTTGATGCATAAGAATGGACATGGCAGTAGATGGAACTATCACAGCTGAAGTAAGCTGACGTTTGGGTAAGTGGGAGAAGGCCCTGGGTACACTGAGGCATGTATGGAGGGAGAGGTCATCATCTGTAAGGGCAAAAATTGATAAGTTTGATGGTACAGTACTCTCAACAGTGTTGCATAGATGCAAGGTATGACCCTGTCAGAGAGAGGTTACAGAATAGGAATGACAAGACAAAAGAGGAAAATTAGGTTACAGAATAGGAATGACAAGACAAAAGAGAATTTTCCAACCTGCTGAGCTGAGCGAATCTTTTCATTAGTTTCCTTCTGCATCCCATTTTCATAATCCCTTACATCCTGAAATGTCATTCCATACCAATCATCTATCCATGCAAAAGCTTGTCTGTGACCCAACAGCAAGATATTTCGAATGGCCTGAAATTTTCAAAAACATATTATTAATGATTCATTTGGGAGGAAAATATTTCACAAAGATTAGCGAACACTGTAGCTCTGCTTAAATAATCACTGAATTACTAGTATTTCCACCATCTGTATAAAAATGTCATGGTGACCAAATGAAGAAAATGAATGTAAATAATCATTTCCTAACATCACCTTTGCCTTTTTTACCTAAAATATTTAAAGAATAAATAAAGTTCCCCATAGTCTTTCAGTGCATCTCCAACATTCATTCTTTTGCATGACTGCTTTTAACTTCAATGTTTCCATTCCCATCCTTACTAAATTTTACTTCCTTGTCTGTACTCAACCAAAACTTCCAGGTTTTCAACATGCAAATCTTACTTCCAAGTATCTATACTTAACCATAACTTCCAGGTTTTCAAAATGCAATCTAATATCATTCTGCAACCTCCCATTCATTTCAAAAACTAGCACATTACTTTTATTCATATTAACTTTAAGCACCATCCTCTTCAAACAGCATATCATTCCAGCCTGCTACTCCTCTGACTTCACTAAAAGCAAAGTATTATGTACATACAGCAACTGTGTTAACTTCCATTCTGGTCCTTTGCAATTATGTATTACATCACACTCACCCCAAACCACTCATCTTACAAAATAACCCACCCATAGAAATATTTAAGAACCCTGGCAACATCGTAGACTTAATGCAATCACACACTTATTTAAAATAACTCACTTATATCAGTTTATTTTTTTATGCTGAAGGTTCTAGTCATGGACAAATGTTCTTCGAAATGGACATGCCTAAACGTTTTTGTCACACAGTTAAATTTCAAACTGGCTTCTGAAAAGTGTCAAGTAACCACCAAAAAATGGTACAGGGAACTCTTGAAAAGTCACGTAAATCAAAAACCTGAAGAAAGAACTAATGCAGAAAAAAAAGCCATTACCAGACCTTGATAAACCAATTCAGTATATATATATACTTTTTATATTCTTATTATACTTTGTCGCTGTCTCCTGCATTAGCAAGGTAGTGCGAGGAAACAGACGAAAGAAAGGCCCAACCCACCCACATACACATGTATATACATAAATAAACGCCCATACATGCACTGATATATACATATATACACATGTACATATTCAGAGTTGCTGCCTTCATCCATTCCCGTCGCCACCCCGCCACACAGGAGAGTGTAACAACTTATATCCAGGTTTAGCCTCATATTTATGCAGTAGTCACACACCAGATGGTTTAGCCACTTGTTTACAAGTGGACAACATATACAGGTTCAATGTGACAATTACAGAAGATGGAGATTTCTGGTAACTACCCCATGTTACTGTTTGTTTACGTAAGTATATTAGAGGCAGTGAGGGAAGGAGTGAGAGGCAGTGGGGGAAGAAGTGAGAGGCATTGAGAGAAGGAGTGAGAGGCAGTGAGGGAAGGAGTGAGAGGCAGTGAGGGAAGAAGTGAGAGGTAGTGAGGGAAGGAGTGAGAGGCAGCGAGGAAATGAGTGAGGAAAAGAATGAGAGGCATTGAGGGAAGGAGCGAGAGGCAGTGAGGGAAGGAGTGAGAGGCAGTTAGGGAAGGCGTGAGAGGCAGTGAGGGAAGGAGCGTGAGGCAGTGAGGGAAGGAGTGAGAAGCAGTGAGGGAGGGAGGTGAGAGGCAGTGGGACGATTGTTGAGCAGGATGGGAGTGAGAAGCATTGCTAATGAGGGCAATTATCTAGGGTAATGAGGACACAAAATTAAGGTAATCAGTGCAATTACCTTAATTAGAATACAAGGAATTGGTGTATGAGGAAATTTATCTCGAGTTATGTAGGTAATTAATAGGGTAATGGGCAGGAGCCAGGGAGAGGAACGTGATGGAATAGGGTAATGGGGAAGAGCCAGGGAGAGGAACGTGATGGAATAGGGTAATGGGGAAGAGCCAGGGAGAGGAACGTGATGGAATA
>JAUTXX010092655.1:993-16755 GCA_032273605.1 Panulirus laevicauda
TTGGGCATAGGGAAAGAATACAAGACTGGGAGTTTACACGGAGAGTGTATGATAGCACATTTAAAGGGGTTGATTTTAAGGAAGACCACCTGTGACATAGAGAAATAGATTGGAGGAGTATTGGGGGGAGAGAAAAGGTAGAAGGACTTGTGGAATGGTGTATGGGAGGGAGACACATAAGAACACCCCTTTGATGGAAGTTGCCAGAAAGAACGGGCATCGGAGATATCGATAGGTAGATAAATAGCACTTGGAACAACTAAGACCTTACCTAAAACAACTGGCACATTACCTAGAACAAGTAGTATCATGCCTAGAACAACTGGTGCTATATTTAGAATAACTGTTACCATATCTAAAACTGATACAGTTGGTTCCTACAAAGGACAGCCAGTACTGTACCATCACTGTACCTAGAGCAACTGGCACAATAACCTAGAATGAGTAGCACTGTACTGAGAACAATTGGCACTGTTCCTAGAACAACCAGCTCCATACCTAGAACAAACAACACAGTACCTGGAACAACCAGCACCATATCTAGAACAGCCAACACCCTACATAGAAAAACCAGCACTATCAAGAACTGGTACCATACTTAGAGCAACCAGCACCATAACTAGAATAACCGACACCACATCTTGTACTGTCCACTTAGTCTCCGGTGTAGCTACATTTAAGATCAATTGAAGAACTTACTGGGTAGTTAAGACAGAGAAAAGTTAGGGGCATGTAAAAGTTGCAGAATAAAGAGAAAAGGAGAGTAATTATAGGAAGAATATTCCTATGATTACTACAGCAGGTGAATGATAGTGAAAATAAATGAAGTATCACTTAAAAAAAAAGGGCGTCATGTTAAGCAGAAGGAAGACAGTTATGAATTGCACATGATATTTTAAGGTTGAGACAATTATTCATGTTCCTCAGAAGATGGGTTATATGACAGTCAGATTCATCGACTAGAGTACCTTGCTTCGGGGAGAATCTATGATGATTCTGCATGTGCCACTATTTTCAATATGTAAAGCATTGTATATGTTATAGAATGGAAGATATAGATAGATAGGTAAATTAATAGACAAATGTGTTTAGACGATATGTAGTTGAAGTTCTGTTGTGATATGATTCTTATTATATGCCGTTACAGTATGTGTAGATTGAATGGATTGTCAGATTATTTACCCTTAATAGACACATACATTACCAGCAGGAAGATGAGTTTTGAAGTATAATTGTGTTAGTACAATTTTTTTTTATCAGTTACTATTTAAAGTGTTTTTGATTTTACTTTTAAAGTTAATGAACACATTTGCACAATTTCAGTTCCACCAAGCTTCGCATGGTCTTCCAGTGCAACAAGAAACTTAACTATCTATGTAAGACCTCATCAGACAACTGCACATCTCCAACCCAGAAATATCTGCAATCAGCCTCCATTTGTACTCTTCATGGTTCCCAGTGCAATAAACAACACAAAGGAAAGAGAGTCTATCAGGAGAACTTGGGGCCAGTGGGCTAAAGGTTATGTATCAAAGATGCCTTCCAAGGAAGACCAAACTCTGCACCAGAATAATCTTAAATCTGAAAAAAAAATAAATGTACTTGAATTGCAAGATCCTCCTCCTAGGAGGTCCAAGCTTGTGTTCCTTCTGGGAACAGCTCAAGGAAAAAATCCCATCAGTGACATAGTTCAAGAGGAGAGTAGGATTTATGGGGATATTTTGGTGGAAGACTTTGTAGATTCATACACAAATCTGACTCTCAAGTCAGTGTTCTTACTCAAATGGGTGCATGAAAATTGCCCTACAGCAAAATTTGTCATGAAGGTAGATGATGATATTTTTGTTAATGTAATTAACCTTCAGCAAACACTCATGAATAAAACAATAACTAAAACTCCACTCCTAACTGGCACTCTTATTTGTGGTGCTAGACCTATCCATGATCAGTGGTCAAAATGGTACACTCCACAATATATGTTTCGTGAAGGCAAATACCCAAATTACTTGTCAGGGACTGGGTACGTTTTCTCAGGTGACTTGGTTGAGCCACTCTTAAATGCCGCTCTTTCTACACCATATTTTCATTTGGAAGATGTTTTTATCACTGGGATATGTGCAAAGAAAATAGGTCTTCGTCCTACTGACAATTTTGGTTTCAATTATCAGCCTCGTGCAGTCAGCCCATGTGTTTATAAGGAGGTGATTATGGGTCATGGTGTGAAACCATCAGAGATGGTAAAGCTTTGGAATATGCTTAATCAACCAAATACAGTTGCAAAGTGTCATCCTATTAAGAAATCAAAGCTAAGGAGCAATTTCCCAACTAAATGCTCCTGGAGATGAAACCATTTTTAGACTTCAAATTTTTTTAGTCTGTTGGAGACTTTTAGTTTAATTTTTCATATAATAGTAACAGTTGTCCTGTAATTTCCAAATGGAATAATGTATGTCATTATTTTTGCTGTATTTAGAATTTAGTCATCATTTATGGGAACTAAAAAGATCATTGATACAAAGCATTACTTGCCAGTTTGCATTTACAGTGAAAATGATGCTGCTTGCAGTCACTTCCCCATAATTGGATGATACTAAAGCATTTCAGCATAGGGAGAAACAGTTTTTCACTGATTTCAACATCATTAAGACTGATTATAAGGTAATTAGGACTGGCATAAGTTGGTTATGACCACATAATTTATGCTGGTAACAAATGCTATCCTGTTTCTCTGAAACTCTTCACTGATTTATGCTTCAATCTTAATACTGTGATATTTTGTCTCCAACAAATATTGTGCATTTTAGAATAACAAAATTTCATCGAGGGGTGGGTGTTGCCCCTTTCAGTGCCATCATCTTGTGAGACATGTTGATTGGTGAGAATGTTATCACCATGTAACATATGGTTCTGCTGTTCCCACATTCTTTGGATTCTTGTTTAGGCTCTAGTGAGGTATTTTGTTTTCACATGTTAGCAGACGCAACTTATGATAACCATATTTCACCCATAACTTTAATTAGTTTTGAAGAAATCATAAAAGCCCAGTTACCTGCTGATAACGATGGCAGGGATTAGAGTGCATGCTCCCATCCCCAGCCCAGTCTGCTACAAAGCTTGAAAAGACAAGACTTTCTTGGGCTCAGTTGATGGTGACAGACATCCATCACATTTGAGCATATGAGAAGACCATGAAGAGTTAGAAATGATATTAGAAGAAGAGTCAGTCTCCAAACAACAGTGAGTTTAGATTTAGGTGGTGGTAACTTACCAAGATTTGAATGCCTTAGTGCCAAGTCAAGGATTACATTGTCTGGGACACTTGCTTTGAATGGCTGTGGCTGTTGAAATAACCCATATTTCTTTTTCAGTACTCCAAGTTCAGGTAATTTGCCTGTGCTGGTGACAGTGTTTTGCCCTGGCCAGCACTTAAAGGGTTTATTATAGATTCATGCCAGATTTACCAATGGCATGTTTCTCTTAGTGTTGTTCATTTTGCTAGATCTGTATATGATACATAAAGCATCTCATAACAGAATGTAGATACAATCAATAACTGTGATAGCACATGAAGGTTTACAAAACATTTATGTTTAGAAATAATCTTTATCCAAATAACAAACTGGAACTTTGTCATATATTGCCTAGTCTTAGTATGTGTTTTTATAATCTCCTAGTCTTATTTACTGAGGGTATAATATTAAGTTTATCAGTAGGTTTTTAGCACATGGAATATTCAGAGTTTATAGGGAATTGATTATATAAGTGTTGAAAATGTTTACTGAAAACCCACTGTCGGTGCTTGCCAGATAGAATAACAGTAGTTCACTTTTTATCGTTTTAAGTTGTCTTGAAAATGTTTTCAAGTCTTATACAAAGGGTTCCCAACCTGCTGCTTGTGAGCATTGCTGTGTTCCTGGACAGTCAGACAGTGCTCTTCTACAACTTTTTATTCCTGTTGGAATTTCTACCCCAGTATGAAAAGAATTAAAACACTAATGTTTAGAATATTTAACATGTGTATGTACTTGAAGTATGTTTTATTTTTTTATATGTTTTAGAAGCTTCCTGCATGAGCATGTAAGCATCCATAACGGATGAATAAGTCTTTGAAGGAAAAAAATCCCTGTTTTTTCATTGGAGGCTCCAGTCATTGGCAAAAGTCCATATTAGTGCTTGGCTATGATTGAAATATAGAGACGTTAATAGAAAGAAAAAAGAAGAGATTAGATAAAGTATTTACAAATTTTGGAGGATGTCAAAACCTGTCTTTTTAAATGTGCTGGGTCATAGTTATTGGGAAAGACTTGAAAGGGTAGAGTTCCACGCTTCATGGTATAGGGAAAGAAACTTATCAAAATGGTCCACTCTTGAGTCATTAATTTTGTGATGCAGCAGCTTGCTGATTATTGTTTGGTTTAGACAGTGATGAGGATTTTCAAGAGAGAGATGGGCAGAATTTGGATCTTGAAGGCATTATAGTTAATCAGATTTTGTGTGCCCCACTGAGATGTCCTGTCCAAGTCGAGTTTATTGAGGAGTTGGTGTCGAGACAAGATACAGATCAATTGAAAGAAGGAGCAGAATTGGAGGATGTGAAGGAATGGTGTTGACTCATCAGTGTGTGAGTTCATTTGGGTATTTGTGGAATAAAGGAAATTTTTTATTAAAAAAAGTGTTACAGAAAGGACAGAATCTTAAGGGACACTGTTGTTGATGGAGAATGAGGGAGAGGCTGATCCATCAACAACCATGGAGAGAAATTGGCCAGAAAGGAAGCTAGATATGAGGGAGCAAAGTGAGGGAGGGAAGCCAAAAGAGGGTAGCTTAGAGATCAGACCCCAATGCCACATCCTGTCAAAAGCTTTGGATGTATCAAGGTCGTTTACATTGAATTTCTAAAATCTTTCAGGGATGATGACTAGACATTAGTAAAACAGGAAAAAATTTCACCAGTGGATGAGTTTCTTCCAATGTTTTCTCGTTGGGAAGTAATATAGGAAGGAAGGATTTCCAGTTCCCTGTAGTACTCCTTCTCCCCTATCCTTGGCAACGACATATATATATTTTTTAATATTCGATTGCTGTGTCCCGTGTTAGTGATGTAACACCAGGAACGAACAACGAAAGTCCTCATTCACTGGTATCCACTCTCAAGATGTAATGTGTGATGCTCCAAAACCACAGCCTCCATCCATAACCAGGCCTGACAGACCTTTCTGTGGTTTCCCTGGCTGTTTCATGAGCCCTAGTTCAGTCAATTTACAGTCAGCATATGCATTGAGGAAGCAGAAAATATTCAAGTTAATGTGGAAATACTGGCAAGTGCACTTTGGATCTAGGGTTCATGCTAAGTTCTACTGCAAATCTATTTAGAAATTGTGCCATAGAGATTTTTTTGGAAAGTGTTAATTTTTTTGCAAATATTTTATAAAAGAAATTTGATATGTTAGCTTTGTTTCCTTTTCAAGTGAAGTTTGAAAAGGAAACAGAATTAATCTTATTATGATAACTTTCATCTTGGTATACTTTTGTTTATATTTATTATTTTTTCAAGAATTTGGAGGTGCTCACTTGATGTCCTAGAAGATGATTTAGTGCTTGTCACACTGAAAAGGTTGGGAACCCTTTGCCTATGCATACTCAACACTGGTCACACATCACGAGGTATCTTTAGTCATTACAGAAGCATATGATATTCTTTTTCAAATGTATAATTACTATTCTGCAGAAGTTTTTATTATTCTTATATGTCTTTTTAGCTCATTCTTGTTTATAAAGAAGCTTGCCTTATGCTGTGAAAAGTGGAATGTACATAGTATAGTATTCTGAATAAGTTCTTGTAACTGATGTATGATTGATAGTCACTAAATGGTGCAAGCATAGCTGGAAAGATGATAGTCAGTGCTCAAATATCTGATTTTCAAAAGTCCATACAGTTCAGAATCCATACAACTTGAGATTTAGAGTATATTACTAACCAAGAATAAGATTCCTAAAACTATGATATAAAAACCACAGCCATCAGTCCCATGGTGGAACAACTCTTGACATAAGCATCACAAGCTTGTGATTTCTGCATAGAGAAGATTTAGGAATAATTTTTTGGTTACTCAGTCAATTTATCAAATAATATCTGAAAAAATAATCAAGGATGCATAATGGGCATCTTGGATACTTGGATAAAGTGTGTGTAAGATATCATCCTTGATACTAAACCTGAAAAGTTTGGAAAGTAATAAGGATGTTGACTGAAAAGTATTCTCTTACTACATTTGCCTTGCCTTAAAGTTAATGACCCTTTTGCAGTAACTAACATTCTTTTTTCAAGCTTTTTTGATTGTCTAGTGTCAGAGGACATACAAGGGAGTTCCAAGAAATTAGAGTGAGTTTTTCCCTATCTGTGTCCCCAAGTAGCAAAAAGAGCTATACTGATTTGTTTTATATGGACGTGATTATATCAGTTTTATTAGACACTGATTCTGCTGCTTCAGGGGAGGATGAAAATCATTATGCTAGGTTAAAGCATCTTCCTGAATCCTCCAAAAGTTCTTGTTAGATTTCTTTAACATTTCTTTAACCTAATATGGATGATTAGTGTACTTCATTGTTGTTAGAAGATTCTTAAGTCAGGTACAGACCTATTACACTGACCATATGTCTTTTCAAGCTAATGGACGAAATGGTACCTTTTAAGAAAAAATCATTGTATCACTTCATTCCAGTATGGTTTTAGAAAGTTGTACTGCAGACCATTTCATATGAATATCAAATGACGGAAAGGATTTGATAATCATCACCATACATTAGTAGTGTTCTTTGATTTGGAGAAAGCTTATGATACTACCTGGATATATGGTATTGAAAGGAATTTCCATGAAATGGGCTTTTTAGACAGATTATGGTGTTTTTGACAGAGAGAAATTTTAGATGAATAGTAGTTGTGAGTACTCAAAAACATTTCCACTGAAAGAAGCTGTGTCATAGGACATTATGTTAAGGATTAACTGTTTCATGGTTATGCTTAATAGCTTTGTGGACTTTGTCCCAGGGGATGTTGAATTGTCCATCTTTGTTGATGAGTTGTATATTTCTGATACATCATCATCATCATCATCATGTTACTGTGAGATGCTTTCAAGCTGTTGTACATAAGATACTGATAGGCCTATAACTTTGTTTTGATTTCTCTGAACAAGAGATAAGATGCTGATAGGCCTATAACTTTGTTTTAATTTCTCTGAACAAAAAACTATGACTACTTACTAGATTAACTCATAAATTGGCAATTCCACTTTTTTCTGATAGAATATTGAAGAGGACCCCTGGTGTTGAAAAATGTACCGAGAAAGTGGTCAGTTCACCATGCAATTTGAAAGTAGTGTCACTGTAGTATTGGAGAACAGTTTGGAAAGCTATGGATCATGGTTGTTATGGCATCTTGAAAATGGCTGACATTGTCAATGATCTCTGAACCTTTTAATGTAATGATAGAAAATGCCCTTAATGAGAGCAGGTTGATTTAAACTCACTTCAAAGAGTAAGTTTTTGCGATGTTCCATCCATGGAAGGTTCCTAAGGTCAAACTTTGCTGGGACTGGATAAAAGCAACCCAGATCAACTTTCCTTATGTAATGATAAAAAAAAACTTTTATTCCTTCAGCATAATGCTATTCATGCCAGTGTTATAAGGATATTTGCTGATGACTGAATATGTAGGGTTTTGTTGTAGGTGATGAAGGAGGTCCTTACATGGAAAAACAACCAAGGGAATTATGCATATTTTTTTCTGTAGAATTGTATTGCATTTACACTGCACTAAGATTGAGCAGTTTCCTAAAAAAAAAATATCCTATCTACTCCAGTATCCATAGTGCGCTCCAAGCCACATCACGTTTCAATGGATCATCCTAGCTTAGAAAAATTCAGGATTGTATTGTTGGAAGCCTATGAAACATAAGCATTTAGAATTTTGTTAGTGACCTGGATGTGTTAGTAGTAATGAAATGGTAAATGGTATGGCTAAAGCAGCTGTATCCAGAAATGATAGATGTTTTGTAACTCACAATGATTTTAAGAATAGAATAAATGATTATGGGAGATGTAAATGATGGTATATGGGACTTGGAAGCCCAAAAGACTTATAGAGGATAGAGAAAGATGCTTCATGAACTGAGAATTTGTAATGCTGTCTTGACCTGTGGCCCCTAATTAGAGAGCATATTTGCCCTAATATGAGACACCAGCCATTGCATTATTGATGTGGAACGTAGGCTAACAATGCTAAAACTTTATCAGTTTCAGAGTCATGTGTACATGACAATGCTGGAAAGAATGAGATTATCAGAGAATTTTTGTAGTGTGTTAATGTAGACTGATTAGATTTTTAAAGGAAGCCAAACAGATATATTTTTTATATCAATAGTTTTAGATTTTAGATGTCATTTAAAAGGAATCAAAATATAAAGTAGTTATATGTAAATAGCTTTAAGCTTGTAGATTTTTTTTCATGCTAAAAAGCACTCTATAGAAGTTTGGTTCTGGCTCTTTACATATTCCACAAAATATATCAATAAATCATTTTCAGCACACAAATTTGCTCAATAGAATGCTCTTGGCAACTCAACAGTTCAGGACATGAAGAGGTAAGGTGACAAAGTCTTAAAGCTCCCTTATGACAAATAAAGAAGGGCATAGCAAACCATAGATCACTACACAGGGCAAGGTTAGCAGAACATTGTCTGCTTTTGGTTCTCTTTGATGTGAAAAGGCCAGACTGTTGCACTGCTCAGTAATGTGTAATGTTGCAAAATCCATGCACTGCTTGGTCCCAAGATGTTCAGATTTTTGAGCTTTGACTGCTGTTTTAGTTTTTTCAAGAAAAGTAGCATCAGTTTCAGTAATTATGCAGATATGTTGTTAAAGAGTAACAGTACTTTAGAAGTGTTACTGAGATTTCTCACTTTGTAATTTCAAGGTTATGATTGTTAAGACAATGTTTGAGAGTCATTACCTTATGAGATATATCGTAAAGGGGTTTCAGAATGTACTTTTTGTTTTTGAATCCATCATGAAATGTATTGCATGTAAAACCATGTGTGATCTGCATTCTTCCAAAAATACCAGTTTCCCTACCTCATCTTTCATTTATATAGCTGAGTGTATCTAAGAAGAGAATATACAAGAACAAGTGACACCTCAGCAAATTCAAATAGCATCATAATATCTGTCATACAATCACTTTTAGTGTCTTTCTCTCCAAATTCCATTTTTGCTGTATGTACCTAATTTGTGTTTTGCTCTAGTGCTTTTTGTTGTATTACTTTCCATCAAAAAAAAATTATTGATGTTTATTTATAAAATTGAATGTCAATTTTTGAATATCTGATGTGATGATTGACCAAGAATCGATTAACATAGATCTGAAAATGATGGTAAGCATACAGAGGTTAGTTGGACTGCTACCTCTAGTAGTCATTAGGCAATAATGAAGTTGAATGTGAAAGCGACAATAGTGATGGATCACTGAGTAAGGAAGAGGGGGAGAACCAGTACGTAGTGGCATTGTGCACGGTTTGATATGCGAGGGATTCTACCAACAGCACCACATATAACTGGTAAGTTGTCTTATACTGTACCTATTTAGCATTAATACCATTTGTAAATAGATATTTTTATATGAATTGTCTTTTTCACTACCTCCTAATATGAGTTTTGCATAAGTTCAAGGCTAGTTTTCTTCATATCCAAAAGTAATGTGAAAGTTTTCTTTTATTAAATAGGTCACTCACTAGTTGACTAAGTGTAATTACTTTCATCAGAAAGATCAATTGATCATCTTTAAAAAATGAACAGTTTTACCCTTCAGTAAAAACTCATACTGGATAAGAATGAAAATATAATTGACCGGCGTGATAATGTAACAGATTGGTGAACTGTACGTTCCTGTTTTATATCCACCAGGTATGATTACCTTGTGCTAAGTGGGTAAAATAAACTAGTAGTGAGTTACTCATGAATGTTTGGGCTGAAGTTCATGCTCAGTATGCTTTAACACTTTTTGATGTAAATAATTAATACAGTCCATGCTAAATCCCACCTTTAAACACGTACATAAATGTACTTGTACTCACACTGGTTTAGTTATCTTGATTTTCCCCTGTAAAAGTCAGGTTTCATTATTACACCATTTGGTTATGATAATAGTAAAGAGTAGAGGATAGATATCTTCAACATCGTACTGATTTTAAAGATTTACAAGAATGGTAAGAAAATTTAGCTTTTTTGTTAGTAATATCAAAATATAATGGCCTTGGTGAACTTTTTACAAATTTTACTTTTGTTATAGACTTGAGATAGAAACTCAGAAGCTGGTGGCTGAATCTGGGAGAGTATGTGAGGTGGAAGTCTAGAACTGATATGAACAAAATTATGTTAATGAGGTGCAGCACAGTAATGAGATGTGTGGAAGACAGGATGGTATGAGTCTGAGTTTAGATGAGGAGGACCTGAAGGAGGAGGAATGCTTATGGTGCTGTCTCAATTTGTTTGGATTTCAGTCATAGTAATATGACTGTATAATGATTATTTCAAGGGGGGTCAAAATCTGGACTAGGCTTGAGATGATCCTTTGAACAGAGTACCCTCAGGGTAATGGTTACACAACGGGAAGTTAAGTAAGGTTTTTATAGTTATTCTCAATGTCCAGAATTTTTTTTCTGTAATCAATATTTACATTTTAAGGAGAAGAGCATGGAATGATTTTCTAGCATTTTGTTTTCCACATAGATAATTAAAGTAAGGAAAAATGGGGCAACCTGGCAATTGTTTGAGTGACTTGCATTGCTTGGGATATGTGGCATTGTTTACATTGACAGTAAATAGTATATCTCTGCTGCTTGGTGCTTAGCAAGCAACACTAATTACAACAGCTGGTCAGTTTATAAAGATGAAATAATGAAAGTTGATTTGTAAACATATTTGCTTTGTGAATGTAGTAGAATATTGAAATGTTCATTTTGTAACTTATAGCAAACTGCAAAAGATAATTTTATTATATGGGTTTCTTGAATGAGTTCATTAACTTTCCATGATTATTATTTTGGATCTGAGATACTCCAAGTGTGGTAAAAGATCATCCGAAGTGAAATGAAAAGTTTTTAACTGTTTAGATGCTTGTGAATGAGTGGTAAATATTGGCAAAGCAATTGTCACACCTCCCATGATCATAAGAACAGTATAATACATGGTAATGCAGACAAGATTAGAGCAAGTAAATAGATTGCAGCCAGAGCAAGTTTACCTAACTCCATCACTCACTCCTCCACTGCACCCCACATCTACTATAGAAGGCTCACTCTTGTCCTTTGTCAGGCATTTTGACTCATTTTAAGGGGATTACATGTGCATGTCACACTGTAAATGTAGCTAAGAACATACTCCATGCACACACATTGGTGGCATGAGGAGATTTGAGGATGGTGTGGTGCGAAGCGTATGTTTACAGTGTGACACAAAGTAGTTTGCTTGATGACCAATTCCAAATTGTTTTCACAGCTTCAAAACTTTAGTGACTCAAAGACATAACATTAGGATTTACAGAATACATGTTCTTTAGTTGGTAGAGGGTGTTTGGGCAACATTACATGAGGCCGACTACTTGTCTATAGTAACCAGCATGGCTCTGGCTAAACATACCCTAATCTTAGCCATCTTGGGTGAAATATGAAAGGGTAAGAGGAGTATAGAAGTTAAACAGGGCTTTATAGGTATGTATGGAACTGACTATGATGTTAAAAAGTCAGTAGGGAGAGAGGAAGAGAATTTCACTGTTGGAAATGAAATCTGAGAACACTATGTGGTGTGAATTAGTTTGATCGAGTGAGTAATAAAAGTGGTTGAGAGAGCTGAAGGGGGTGTGTTGAAATGGTTTGAACATATGGAGAGAACAATTGAGGAAAGGCTGACAAAGAGTAAGTATGTGCCAGAAATGGTGGGGACAAGGAGAAGGGGAGACCAAATTGGAGATAGAAGGATGGGAGTGATAAAGATTTTGAGTGACTGGGACTTGAACATGCAGGAGGTTGAATGTTGTGCACAGGATAGAGTTAGTTGGAACAAAGTGGTTTACAAGGGTCGATGTGCTGTCAGCGGACTGAACCAAGGTATGTGAAGCCTTTAGGCTAAACCATGAAAAGGTCCATGGGCCCTTGTTGTGGATAGTGGGCTGCTATTTCGATGCATTGCACAAGACAGCTGGAGAATAGATGCAAGTGAATGTGGCCTTTGTATGTCTATACCTAGCTCTACCCTGTTAACATGGGAAATTGCAGTCAGGAATGAAAAATTAATTATGATATTCAGAATGATGATTATAACTATTATGATATTTGATGTTTTAGTGTCCATGAAGATGATGTATACAGAAGAAAGTACTGACACACTACAGCATCTTGGCCTTATGAGTTGTTAGATGGCCTTATGAGTTGTTAGAGTTTTAAGAACCTGTGTATTTATGTATATCTTATTTGACTATGTGTAAGTATTCTTATTTACAAATCATTGTATAGACTCCAAATGACACTTTATTCCTAAGTAAAGTATCATTACAGGTCTTATATAACTAGATTGATGACTGTAAGTCAGGATACTCTGTGTTACTGATATAAACATTTATGTTTAGTGTGTGTGTAGGAAAATGATCATGAAAATTTGTTGATAAAAATGATTTTAACCTTCTTACTTTCTGCCTCAAGAGTCTTTTTCCTGTATGAGCTTCCTGCAGCACTCAAGAAAATGGCCACATCCATTAGTTAGGACCTTAGGTAATAAAGTGTTGTGATGTGTGTGCATGTGTGTGTGTCTGTGGAAAAGAGTGCAGGGCAGTGCCTCTTTATTATGGTTGCACTGTGGGTATGTTAAAATGGTGTTTTTGATGTTGTAGGGATGAATCACTTCCAGAGCATAGCCAGAAAAGTATGACTGTGTTTGTCTAGGGAATGTGGTTTCTGATGGATATATGTCAGATGGATTGGAGTTTTAAGTCTGAGTTAGGAAGACAGTTATTTAGTGGATGTTAGGTTAGTTTGGTTTGTGTGTGTCTTTTCAGTGTTATATATGCTGGAGGTGAGGGGATCTGTGAGAGGAAGTTACTGAAGTGTTGTGGGTTGAATCATGTTTAGTTACAAAGTACCGTGGGTTGCATATAATTGAGTACTGGGCAGATTAAGATGGTCCTTTGTTGGGAGGATCTTTGTGTTGTTATGAAGGTGTGTGTTTGTGGTTGCTAGGTAGCCAGTGGTTGTTGTAAGTGCACTGTTTGGTGTGGTTTGCAGCTTTATTATATTTGATTATGATAGAGTGGAAGAACAGGAAGGTGAGGCATAGTTTTGAATGGAGTAGATGAACTGTTTTTATAGGATATTGATGGATTCTTCTTATTGTCCAAACTTGGTGATGCTTAGTGTTCTGAGGGCATTAGGTTTGCATGTGACTTTTTTTATGTTATTGATGGCAGGGGAGTGAATGTCAAATGTGTATCATATGTGAAGGCTAGAATTGTTGGTGTTTTATTCAGTGGGAGCAATAATCCATGTAAAGAGATTGGAGGATGTGAGCTGGGTTCATGTCTGGTTGGGGTTAAAGAGTGATTAAAGACTCCTTTGGGGATAAAGACATTCTGCTCTGGGTAAGTCATTGTTTCCCTTATGCCATGTAGTGCTGCATATTTGATATTGCTACTGTCGTGTCAGTGTGTTGTGATGTGATTGTCGTATGCACATGAAAAGACCTTCATGTTGAGGCTTGTCTGAGGTAATGGGAAATCATGTAGAAAGAGACTGAAGAGAGTTGGAGAAAGAACATGCTCCTTGGAGAACCCCATTGTGGAGTTAAAGTGTTTTAGAGGTGAAACCATTGTGAATGCTCTGGCATGGCAACCTCCAATGAAACTGGCCAGTCCCTTTCCATCATGGCTGTGAAGGTTGGTGTTTAGTACTTTTTGCATGAGGATGTGTTGTGGACAGTGTCAAATGTTTTGCTGATGTCTATTGCTACTAGTACCGTGCAGTAGTGGATCTGTAGTTGGTTGAATAGGATATTTTTAGTAAGGTCATAATGTAGTGTGGTGGGAGAGGGTTTGGGTTTAAAGTCATGCTTTGTGGATGAGAGTGAGATTTTTTGTTTGATTTTTTTGTGGATCAGTTATTTACAGAGTTTGGATACTAAGGATAGAAGAGATATAACTAATTAAGACAAATACATATGACAATCAGTGTTCAAGGTACCCTGTTTGAGTAGTTAAGTATTGTGTGTTCAGTTCTGCTGCTTAAACAATACAGGATTGTATGTTTCTTTTTTAAACACAGACAGCATTAATTGGTGTCTCCAACAAAACTAGTTGTTACATCTTATAAACCATGCAACGAAAATTTTGCTGTATAACTCCACACATTCCAACATTCTACCCATCTTTCATTTTAAGCAAATGAAATTTTGGCAAAAACTGGCTGATTTAGTCTTAGGCTGCAGGTTGCCATAATGATAACCTGTGTACATACCATGATGAAACTAGTTGTCCCTGAAGTAGATCATGAACTGCATTGAAAATAGATAGAGAGCACTGCTTTTATACCAAGGCTTTGTTGACTTCATTGGTGGTGGATGTTATGATTTGTACAGATTACACATTTGGAGCTTCCTTTTGGTTTTTACAGTGATAGGTTATATATAACATTCAGAAATTGCAAGGGACCTAAGTATTATGTACATCAGTTGTAATTCTAACATAAGGTATTGCCTTCAAAACCACATTTTATGAAATATAATATATAAGAAGTATTTATTTACTCATTTGTGATATAATGACTGTGAAATTGAAAATTACAGTAGATATATAATTTTATTTGTATGTTTATTCAGGTATATCTGACGAATTTTCTCCTTCATCCTTGGAGGGTAGATGAAGGTAATATGATTTTTCATCCATCCCCCATCATTTTCTGAAAACATTTCCTCTTAGGTCTATTCAGCTGTCACCAGAATTGGTGCACATATTGTTTGAATTGTCACTAGATTTGGAATGTACAATGTTTAAGGTCTAAGGAGAATCCTTGATGATTATACATGTCATGATATTCATCATAGGACCATCAGAATAGCTCCTGGTTGTTTTGCTGGCAGGTCCATTCAGCTAGTCATGATGTTGGAACTAATGTATGCCAAACAGGAGTGATATTGGGAAGCATGTAAGCCTTCAAGTTGTGAAAGCAGTCAGTGTGAACCAAGGATTATCATAGTGGGTGCAATGTCCTTATTGTCATTTGGAGAGATAATGAGTAATTTTTAGCATTTTCAGAAGTCTAGTTAGCTATTGCTTTTTGCATTTGTGGGCCTGTGTTTCTCTGGGTTCTAGAGGAAGGGAGAGCAATCAAACAGCACAAAAAATAGTCCTGATATATATGGCTTGTGTAATTTATATTAATTCAAAAACAGTAATACCAAATAATGAATGATTTAACATTGTAATAATTTTTCTTCTCTCTATCAAAAATATTTGTATTACTCCAATCCCAAGTAGAAATAGGTTATGATGGATTAGTTCATCAGTACTGCACAAGAATTTTCACTAAACTGAATAGGGCATTTTGCTGAAAATACTCCTATTTTGCATCAAAATGGTAGCAATAGCCCTATTGTGTATTATACAGAAAGGAATTTCTATGCTGTTAGCCTTATATATATATATATATATATATATATATATAT
>JAUTXX010092764.1:0-16265 GCA_032273605.1 Panulirus laevicauda
CTGTTTTTTCTTCTTTTTTTTGGTTATTCTGGGATATCTGGTTGCTCGTTAGTGGCGGAGCAGCAACAGTTTTTGTGCAAGCGAGGGACGTGGGTTCTGGTGTTGCCTAGGGCGGCATGCGTCATGCTGAATGGAGAGTTTAGTTTGCTTCACCTGACGGACGCCCAGGCCGACCAACCCTCCGGTTGGCGCGTAAAACGATCGATGTTTTCCGAACTGATGCAAAAATCAGCGTACGTATGAACATGACAGATATATCAGTCAAATATTCACTGCAAGAGATAATGTAACAGTCTTCAGTAATCTATGAGGACAGTGTATTTAGAAATATCTTGAACAAGGACGTAGCCAGGTACAAGGTAATGGTGTGGAAAACGACAATACCTCAGCGTTACCCGCAGTCTTTACTAGTACTTGGATGTAGCCTTTATCATCCTTGACTGTCACCACACAGGGAGCCTGGTTCTCTCGTCTGCCCTTGTCCATACCTTGGGAAACCCTAATCTTATTCAAAGGAATTCAAACTCTTACCAGAAATTACTTTATGTCTTCTGACATCTATTCTTTATTTACTGGGAGGCACTGGAACCTTGGCAGAAGTTTCCAGATCTATGCTGGAACCTGGGGTATTCTTGCAGGGAGTCACTGGAACCTTGTTGCAATCCCTCAGTTTCCAGTTGGGTGCTGGTGGGTCTGGACTCGAAACCTCTGGCATCTTCCTAGGAGCTGCCAAGTTTCTGATTATGAACTTATGAATTCTTGCTGAGAGTCACAGGAGCCTTTGTGGAAATTCCTGGAATCCAAATATACAAGAGCTTGCTGAGAACCACACAGACCTTTCTTGGAAGTTTGCAAGGTTTTACTGGGACGTCTTGTTGGGGCTACTGGAACTCTGTTGTGAAAGGCCGCCTTCTTTGGAAGAAGAGAGTAGCTGGAGGGCCTCCTGACTGAGCTGCAAGACGACCTTGTTATGTTTTCGGCTGAGACTCAAGTTTGCTTGTTGGTCCAGGAGTGTCTGGGCTGTAGCTGCCGACAGCACGATAACTACTGGAAAACAAGATATGCTCCTGAACACTGTGAAGGAACGACAAATACACCTGAATACTGTGAAGGAACAACAAATACACCTGAACTCTGTGAAGGAAGAAAAACTACTGAGAATCTTTTGTTTCCATGTGCTGTTGAAGACCAAATTAAAATCTTAGATAACAAACATTTCCTAAAACGCATGTAAGATTGCACGCAGTTATCTGGATGTTTGAATAACGCAGAGCTTCTCTGGCAGCAGTGTGTATAATGTATGCTAATCCTTGCATCAATCACGATTCGTAGGAATCATTGACGCAGTTTTGTGTATTAGTTCACATCCACTAAATAGTATTTATCTTAAGATTTGGGAAGATGTTCACATGAATAATAGATATGTCTCATACACGAAAGTGATCGGTATGTATCCTAAAGTCAGCTGCTCTAATGAAAAGAGTGAGTAAAGTTCTACATCCGTCCGTATATGACAGGTGTCACCATGCCAGGTGCGTCGTCCTGTGTATCCTGGGAGAGAGATTTACGTTGACCATGACCTGCCGTGACCTGGTAGAGAGCCTGTGACGTATCCCATGACCTGCCTTGACCTGGAAAACAGCCAGAGGAGGGCCGCTGGTTCCTGCCATTCCTGGTGTACAACAAGGTCTCCCGTGATCACTGTACCATCTGGGTCGTGATGGGTATTACCGAGGGTCGTGGTCGGTGTTTAACGAGCGTCGTGTTGGATATACAGCCGGGGGTCGTGGTGGGTGTACAGCCGGGGGTCGTGGTGGGTGTACAGCCGGGGGTCGTGGTGGGTGTACAGCCGGGGGTCGTGGTGGGTGGGTCACCCTACACCTCACCTTTATATCAAGACCAAGTTAGCAGCAACCGTGGGAGTCTGGGAAAACTTTCTAATGAAATAAGTTTTTCCAACTTGTTCACTGGAACTTAATTAGCGATACCCTTCTCCTCTGGCAGTGCCAGGTGTATATGGCACTGCCACAGTGCCAGGTATATCCTGATCCTTACAGTACCAGGTGAGGTGGGTGATTTCTAGTAGTATGTGAGGTGTGGAAGTGTGTGGCAGGGTATGGCTCACCATGATACCTCATACTGGGACTAGACACAAGTATCAGCTGACCCCATACTTCCTATATCATACTACTCACTATATACCAGATATAAGTGTGGTAACAGCCACACTTCCGACCTCATACTTTTCTCGCTTGGGCCAGACACGAACATGTCCAGAGACACAAGTCTTGTCTGATTCTAGTCATATTGAGGTCTAAGTGCCAGTACGTTCACATCTACCCTAGCCCTACCTTAACTCATTCTGGTCACACTAGAACCAGACACACGTATGCTCACACCCACACTCCTTCCTTCACCATCTTCATGCTACGACCAGACACGAATGAAAACGTCTAGTTTCCCCCAGCATTTGCCTGATTATCATCTTTTTCTCTTTCTTTATTCCTTCACCCGAATTTGCCTTGAGCAGGACAGGTATTGCCCGTGTCATGTCCGTCACTAGAGGTAAAATACTTCCGTAAGTTGTTATCTTAATCCATCAAAGTCTACCAGTTTCAAGTCTGGCATTATTAACTTTTCCTTCGTCTTCACCCTTCATATTACTTCAAATTGGATTGACCTTATGATCACTTTTGCCAGTCTCACCCCTTATCTCAATATTGGTAATTGATTTACTTTGTTTGACCCAACAAGATCCACGAAATCATATAGTATATTCCACCACTGCCAGTGTTACCAACTATCATTCATTTCCGGGAGTTTCTCTTGTGATTCAGGTGTGCCAAAGTTCAGTCTCGACCCCAGTTGTATTAGTCAACCTTACATGACCTGGGTTGACCTGAGGTGCCCACCTGACCCAGGAAGCTCTCTTGGCCCTACTGTAGGTACACACACACACACACTAAAGTATTACCAAAGAAAATGGGGGTGTCATTCCACCCTATCTTGTCTCGCTGGTAAACGCATATTGAACTCTGAACACATTTATAAATCCAGGACGTACGATGGCGCTTCTTCTGTAACACTGGAAGGCAGTAAAGGGAAGCTCTGGCCACCACTAGAGGTAGTAAGGTGTGTCATTATACCTCAGCCTCTCCGGCCAGCCACCAGCGACCACTATGTGTGGAGAGGTGCAGGATGACTCGCCGCAGTAACGAGGAAAAACGTTTGATGAGTCGGTCTGGATGTGGCTGCTCAGTCCCGCCCCTGGTGGACAGTCTGGGCAGACGCTCTGCCCAAAGTGAACAGCTTGCCCTAGACGTGGGCAGAACATTTGCTGCCTCAAACAGTTTAGTGGCCTGGCATGAAGCTGTCCATCCTCTTTGGCAACACTTCAGACACGAGCCTCACTGGCATCACTGCAAGCATGATCCTCACAATGATGTGTGAAATTATTCATAATTTCATTTTAACGTTTTTGTAAAGGTAACTGGACCAGGTAATCTACTACTGACTGTATCATCCATTGTCCTCACCTAGAGAGTCCATAGACAAGTTACACTAACCTGTTGTACACGACGTGGCTGGTTCTTGTGTCGTGATGGTGTAGAACGTAGTGTTGTTGATTCCTGGAAGACAATGAAGATATACGCTTGTGTTTCTTCTTATCTTTAACATGTGAGAGCCAGTGAGAGCTGCTAAAGGGACGTACTCGGCTGACCAGAACAGTTTAAAGTATCAAGAGGAGGCAGTTGTCTGGGGAAGGGGTTCGTGGAGAGAAGACCCTTGTGAATACAGGAACGGTGACGAGGCTGTGTCTGGCCTCTGGGTCGCCTCAGACCCGGGACAACTGCAGGGCCGCGGGCCACCCTGGGCCTGGGGATCCCCTTACGGACGTGGGCCACCTCAGGCCCGTGGGCCGCCCCACGCCTGGGACCAGGGCTCACTTTTCATAAATATTGGAGTTACATCAACCGGTGCCCAGCTGCTCACCCAGGCTGACCTTGACCTCGTACCTTAACACAGTTAGGCTACAAAAGTAACGTGTCGCTAAAAGGTCGTGACCTCTCTCAATGTACACGCCTTGTCAGTGCCCACTCACTCCACCGCCTCTGTTCAAATGATTTTCACCTTTGACCTTCTCAACTCATATCAGTTCCCTGACCACGCATATCTACACGACCATTTGTTCTTAATCTTAAGTGCTGACTAGATGTATAGAAAGAAGACGATGGCAATGACTGCAATACGAACGATCGTTGGCACACAAGAACTACACAAAGTATTCTCAGGTTCCATCCTTTCCACCCGCCCCAGCACCCACGGTTGGGTGATTGCACTCGTCACAAACACCGTCTCAAAGAAATGTTTGTTGTTGTATTCACCTTGACTTGATTCCCCTGAGAGTCACCACACGTCTCTTCTCTGCTCATGTCTGGTTGTTTGGTACCCAGTTATCAGATATCTTATCTCGGAAAATTGCTGTGCGTTCCTCCAGACCAGTTACCAGACAGTCAGTCAATCCTTGTGAGAGCACACATACCCTGGCTCACTCGCTATGTGCCTCACTGCTGGTTTTGAATCTGTAGCACAATATCACGTGATACATCAAACTAGTGAACACTATATCGATACGTCAGACTTACGTTGAAGATGAAGAGTGACATATGATGGAAGATGAGAGTTGAAAGACACAGCTAAACTACTGAGCTGGAGAGATTCGACCTGATGAAACAGGTCGTTGGACTGTACTTCTGCTCTGAAATGTTGTTAGATTTGAAACAAAGTATATGATGCTCGTGTTTTTATATAGTAAAGATTACAATATCATCATGGTGATGCAATGTTAGGATGTAGAATAATCAAGATCCTTCATGCTTCCTCCTGTTCCTCGTCAGTCTTGATTCACATCCGCGGTTGTGTTTTCTTCATGTCTAAGACTCGAGATGACCAGTAGATTAAGACAGTAGAGGAGCTGTGCTTCACAGAGCCACGATATCCTCTGTTAGTCCAAATTCCTCGTTTCTGGAGTAGTACTGGGAGGAGGCGCTGCAGGGGATGGCGTCGGCCGCTTGGACGCAGGTCATCTCCTTCTGGTCGAACACCGTCCCTTCCCCACACATGAAGCTGTGGATCCAGCAAGAGTTGGATAAGACAGAACATGTGATGTAGATGTACATCATGTTAATATCTGCAACGTTCTAAGCTCAAAACAGTTGTAGGAAGTTGAACGAAATTACCTGTTAAAATACGCCAGGAGATAGTTACATAAACCTTCACGTATAATCATTGGCTGAACATATTTTCATCCTGATTTACAAACAAGACCAAAGCTCCTGATGCATTCTACACGTCCATTCCGAAGACCCACATTCTGCCACCGTTCTCACGCTAATCCTTAAAATGTTAATGGATCTTTGTTCCATGTTTTCAGGTTTTACTTACAAGATACATGTGAAATATTTACTTGATTCATATCTAGTATAACTTGAAAATCGTAAGGTGGAAAAGTCGAGAGACTTGGAAAACAGCCCAAGTTCTGTCCTTTAAGGTTTTATGAGAGCAGAACTTCCTCTAAAATGTTATGCCACAAAACGTACTTCCCTGTGATGGTAGTTGTCACTATGTACTCACCTGCAATGGTACCAGTTACCAGGTACTCTCCTGCAATGGTAGGTGTCGTAAGGTACTCACCTGTAATGGTAGGTGTCACTGGGTGCTAACCTGCCATTGTAGGTCAACAGGTACTCAGCTATAACGGTATCATTACCTGTACTGGTAGGTCTCGATGCGACCGCTGGAGAAGAGCGCAGGGTAGCACACGTGGAAGACTCTGCAGGAGTTCTGCTGGTCGGCGTAGTACCCGTAAGGCTCGTCCACACAACTGAAGGATGTGGAGATGTCCCCCAGCAGGAGCCTGGCGCCGGAGGGAAGGTTCAGCGGCTCCAACACCTCACTCACTCCTTCCAGGTTTTCTGTGAGAGCTGACAGTCCTGACTGTAGCAGCTGATTGCTCGCAAGCTGAAAGTCAGATGAGGCCTTGATGCCGTTTCTCTGCCGAAATTGTCTTTCGGTGCCTCGTTGGAGCTGGCTCAGGGAGGCTTGTCCGGTTTGTTCCTGAAGACTTGTGGAATCTTCCTGGAAGTTATCTTGTAGTGGGTTGTTGCTGAGTTGTAAGCGGGGTGTAGTGGGACGTTCCTGAAATCTGTTTCCTCCCTGGAAACCTCTGTAACTCTGAGTGTTTCCGCTAGATCCTATCTGGCGTCCAGTAGAGGTTTGCTGCGATGCTACGGAATCTTGTTGAAATGTATTTGAAACCTGTTCTTTTATGTTCAGGAGTGAACTTGACTCAGACTTTAACTGGCTAGATGAAGCAGATGCTTGTTGAAGGCCACTCACTGTCTCTTTAGATGCCGCTGGACCGCTGGAACCTTGCTGAGTGCTACTGAACTGCTGCTGAGAGCCACTGGAACCTTGCTGGTTGCTATTGAGTGATTGCTGAGAGCTGATGAATTCTTGCTGGGAGACGCTGGAACCTCTCTGGATCCCGCTTGCTCTCTCCTGGAAGCTGGTTGAATCTTGAAGAGAGTCACTAGAATCTTGCTGGATTCCTCTTATTCCTTTCTGGGAACTGCTTGATTCCTGCAGAGTTCCACTGAAACTCTGCTGGACGTTGCTAACTCTTTGCTGGGAAGACTCTTGAGATCCAGCAAAGCTTTGCTTAGGGCTGTTTTCCCGGCCAGATGATGAAGCAAGCTGCAGGTCGCTCCGGATATCCTTGTTGTCTTTCTGGAGGAGAACCAACTGCGCAGGTTGGCCCACCAGAGACTGGGCGGTTGCCACCGTCAAAAAAGCACCTGTCGATAAGTTATAGATCGTCAGACATGTTTTATTCGTAACAACAGAGAGGTGATCCTGAGAGGCTATACGACAATTGTAGAAAATATAATCAATTAATCTAGAAACTTTACGTAAGACAGAGTATGTGGCTCACTGATCAAGAGGAGTTTCATCCTGTGTTATCTTCAGAGGAAGTGTACCTCTGACTGACCTGCTCAACCGTCTTATATATTCACGTTCGACACAGTTGTCGGTTAGCAGGATTATATTTCTTCTCTTTCACAGTCAACTGGCGTTACAGGGTTGATGGAATTCTATATATCTATATAATGACAGGATGATCAGCCATGGTGGAGTGTGTTTGACGCTTTCGATCTTCAGATGTTTATATATTCTTATTCATCATTGCTCCAAGACTAATTTCTAAGAAAGAGCTTTAGAATTACCCAAGATCTCTTTCGAAAGATCCTGCATTCCATGGCTGTGCTACATCCTGTAGCAGGGATATGTAGACTCCTTTAGAGCGAGAAGTTCTTAAACAAGGCTGTACTACAAACCAAAGGTGATTATTTACTTACGTGATACATTACCTCGCCTGTTTTGTGGCTACGTCGCGAGTAAGTCACCTTCAGCGAGGCTGTAAATCGTCTGTTGATTGAAGAGAGCAGAATCTCGACGAGGAACTTTTTACTCTAAAGTAGTTCATCATTTCCCGACCACTGGAGGTAGCGCAGCTTTGAAGCTGCAGCAACTCTTTCAGTCAATGACGTCCTGGGGTTGTATGATGATTATAAAAATGATATTTATACGTATATAGAATCAAAGTTGTGCCCGAGACTAATTGTGTTATATCCTAACTCATATCGTCTGTCTGTTCAGAGGAAGCAGATGCAGACAAGTAAACGTAATAGATTCTAAGTAATCAGAAAAAAGTGGGTTGAAAATAAACGTTACATCGGTAAATTGTTTTACAAGATTCGTGTGATGTTATCCAAGTCTGAGTTGAGTTATGACTGTTGGAGAGGCAATCACATCTCTTGGTCAAACAGAGGGAAGAGGAGGAGAGTAGGAGGCAACACGGGGTTACCAGAGTGTTGACACAGAGGAAGAGCGAGATGAGATGAAAACGGGGAAAGGGAAGGAGGTGTACAAATCCTCTCATGCAAAATTTATTACATTTTGATGTGGAGTGGCGCGACCAGGGCTGGGCGGACGCTGTACTGATGTGATTATGTGGAGGGGGAAGTGTAAAGCTGTGTGTAATATCAACAGTGGAAGTGTTACGCCAGGTGCTGGAGAAAGGGTGTGTGCCAGGAGACAGGAGGGAGTCTTGTAATTACCATTAGTATAATTAGTTATGAAACAAGAGGTGATCTATGGAGGAGGAATGTGTACATACGTGAGGGAGATGGTTCCACAAGCATGACTGGTGAAGATAATATTGGACACCAGGAATCTTTTGTAGACAAATGTAGATATTGTTAAAGAGATCAGAGAGCGATGCTTATCATTCATACAGTGTGAGGAGAGGAGGTGGTCTGGGGACGCTGGCGGGAGTGGATGGTCAGGAGGCATCTGAGACGTGTCATGTGGAGATAAGTGTGTCAAATGTGACGTTATGTACATGTATCTCTCTTCGTAAACATTATGAACGTGAACTTAATTATTTTCATCGTCATAAATTCTTAAGAAACTGTTGGCTGGATTTTCTTGATTTCTTATTTAAGAAAAGAGGTACATGATGGACAGCTGCTGTTGTTGTTAAGGACTGGTCGGGCCTTAGTTTGGCTCGAGCAACTTGTCTTTTGGCGGCCAATGGACTGTGCTGAGACATTAGTCATGGCAGTCCACAGCGAGGAAGACTTAGAGCAGCTCACACAATAACACTAAAGCCAAAGCAACGTCTCTGAGAATGTAATATGGTGAGCATGTACAGCACGTAGAGTCCTTGTGTAGCTTGTAGTGTGATCTAACGCGGAAATTATTGCGTGTTTCCTCCATGTTCAATCTCTTTTACAGGTTCCTCACAGACGCGTCCTCATGTAGGTGACTCCACCGTATTGTTCATAAAACAACGCCTGGGTGAGCGGCTGGGAGTCGAAGTATACGTATGCTCAGTGGTCTTGGGAGAATAGATTTTTTGACGACAGTCCAGACGAGAATGTGAGGGATTCCGAAGGCAAAAAATCTGTCATCTTTGCGTATGTTGTAGATTATATAAGTCTATCAAAATAGTTGACAATAACCGAGAAAACTGGCCGTTATAATGAGGAGATCCAGATATAGTTTGTCAGATCTCGAAGATAACTAGGTAGTGGAGGTTAGAATAAAGTGAAGCCACTCTTGCATCCTTCACCCACTCCCACCTCTGTTCCTCAGGTACTCCTGTAGCATTTTCTACGTTAGCTTTTCTGCTACTGTTCCACTGACCCAAGGTAGATCTGGAAGATATACTGGTAGTGTCGGGCGAATCCAGGATTTATATCATCAAAGAAAATGTTACTCGCATTAAGATAAATACTTCGTTTACCGTCATATAGCTCATATGTCTGACTTAATTTCGACGTGGACGAAGATCTTTGTGAAGCATCTTCACTCTGGCTGTGGCGACCTTCATTATGACAGGAGAAGGTGTTTCGTCACGGGTTCCTCGGCGTTGCGTGTCGGTAGTACACTAAAGCAGGCGCGGTGGGTTCAGGTCCAGGGGCGGCGGCTGGAAACAGTGGTCGAGATATCAGGTCAGCCAGTGAATTGGTCGTCTCCAGTGTCAGTGTCGGTAACCTGTCCAGGGGTGACTGTTTGACTTGAATAACACCTACCCTTTCACAATTATTTTCCGATGCAGAAAGCGTACATGGAGCAGAGTCATCTTGTGGACGTGACTCATATTTCGGCCATGTTCTGACAGCAACACTAACTTCAGGTATTCAGACGGAGGATTTGAGAGGATAATAGTGGAATCTGTGCTTCATGAAGGATCCTTTAGATAAGTCGATTCCAGGTTTAAATTCTAAATCACGACAACTAGACGTTTCTGTCAACCAGGAATCCAAGTGTTTTGAGGAGCCAGTGAATGTGAGCAGAGATTTCCCAATATTTAGTCCGAATCAGGGGTTCAGGACGCGTGAAAGTCCATCACTTCGTCGAGTTGCAGCTGTTGTGTGGGAACATGATTTCTGAAAATTGATTAGGAAATATATACAAAGATTCGCAGCTCGGACCTTGGGATTGGAAGTGGATACTATACAACAGCAAATATACTGTGTTGATTCTGATGAACGGCTCTTTTAACGAATGCAAAACAAAGAGAAGAAAAATAATCTTGTTCTGGATGCTTGCCTTGACTCCACCTCTCGAATCGTGGGAGGGAGGATGGAAAATTTTCTGTGGGTTGGTTGTACTGTTGCGTGTCCTGGATAAGTTAATTTTCAGTCCTTGCATGTGGGTGTCATGTACCTGCTCGAGAACTCGACCACAGAGAGAAAGAGAGGCTTCCCATATCTACAATGTAATCCTCCTTCGCGTAGTTTTCATGGTACAGATTTCATCTCACTGGCACAGAATTGAAAATCATTTGGTGAGAAGCGAGACGCTGACTGTGTGTTGTGAGACCAAGTGCATTCAGTAAGGTCATGACCTAATAACTACACGTAACTTTTGTATTCTGTATTAGGGTCAGATGTCAAGGTCAACGCGGGTGAGCACCTGGGCTAAGTTTAGTGTAGCTTCAGTATTCATGAGAGGTGAGCGTCGACCTCCGGGCGGGCGATGTCCTCAGGTGTCAAACGAAATATCTGATTTCTGCAAAATAAGTGACTTGTCGCAACGCGTCAAATAATTAGCGTGATTTGCTGGACAGGACATGACCCCTACGCGCAGCCTGTGTAAGACCTCATGCACTTGTCTACATTCATTTATTTTGTGGATCAGAAATTTCGCTTGACACTGAGCCTGAGGCGGCCTACGGCTCCTGCGGCGGTCCTTGGGACCGAGGTGTTCCCCAGGCCACACACAACCCTGTCGCTGCTCCCATATTCACCAGGGTCTTCCCTTTCACCCCCCCCCCCGCAACCTGCTTGTATGTGGTCGTAGTTGGGGTCAGCTACATCCCAGGGCCACCTTCCTCCTTGAGAGCAGGATCACATTCCACATTACAGTCAGGATTTACAAATCAATTACTAATGGTTCATTAGAAGTCACATTGACCTATTACATAGCTCCCTACTGCTCCGTACCTGCTGACTGGCCAAGAGGCTTCTTTTAAGCGCATCTGGGAAACAGAAGTCAAAAGAGAAAGAGAAAAAAATATTGTAATGCAACTGAAATATTAATAAAAACGCGATAGCTCGTTTTTCCACAAAGTTAATATGAGTTGGTAGCTGCAAAATTACTATTATGAACAACATGAATATTTTAAATGTTTAGGCTCAATTATGTTACAGAGTTTAACGTGTTATACGATGGAGGTGGATCTCCCTAATCATATCCACGTGTTTCGTTTATGGAAAATTCATCACAATGTGTTCCTCCTCTTACCATACCCGCTTGGTTAATCTAAGTCAAATGTTTACATATGTTAATAATTATATCAAATGTTCGAATTGTCTATATACTGTGGATACAGTGAACAGTGAACACCCACAGTTGAGGCAGTGAACATCGCTAGTGGGTGGTTGGTGACGGAGTGACACTGGTTATTTATGTGATAATTGTGTTGATATACAGTTTGAATTAATTTCCGTATTTTTTTTTAATTAGCGCAGTGAATATTGGAAGGAAATTTGACCTAAACGAAAATCATATATTTTTGCACATTCAAAATTATATCTATATCTATTTACTTATCTATCTGCATGTTGGCTGGTAGTTCCTTCCTTGTTCATGTTTGGAAGGTAACCCAAGAAACTTCAGGAAGGACGAGGGATGATCGTACCTGGATATCATACTTACATCTTGAGGGATATCAAAGACCTAGCTACAGTCTGGGACTTGGGACGACTGTCTCCCAGAATGACTGTAACCTTGATGTGCTGACCGGTCATGCATCATGATCCATGCATGGCATCCTCTGAGGGTATGTACCGTGCAGCTGTAAACAGAACAATAAGGAGGACATCTGAACGTAGGTATTACATGACTCTGACGGTGGCATTCTGTACCTTACAACACCAACCCCCTTGTTGCTGCCCTGTACTACCACCTGATATGAACAATGTCTAACGTCTCTGTCGTGTAATCTGGCGACACTTGACTGATGAAGCAGACCTTCGCACGGTCACTACCTCGCACGCGACTATATCATCACACTGACTCCAGTTCATGGCTGCTGATTCTTGATCATGTTCCTTCCCTTGACCCTCCACCCTGCTCACAGGGCCTGCGTGTGGTGCCATGAGTGTTGGGACGGGTCTGGACTGATGACTTGGATAATGTCCTGTTATCAGTAAGAGCAAGTGGTGGCCATTTTGTCTTAGGTATATTTAAGACTGTTCACTCAGGCTTGTCTGAGTCTGTCCCCACAGTGTGAGGAGAAGCAGATTCCCATGTAAGGACTAAGGCAACTTGACGTCGACGTTGTTACTACGTTTCTCTTTTCTGACTGGAAGGCCACGTACACCAACACGAACTCTCAAACGAACAATTGATAAGACAAAACTTGGGCAGTCAAGAACAGGTATAATGGAGTCAAAATAGACGTATACGTAATTCATATCACCAGCAAAATGAATCACCGTAGCATATATCAAAGGGTTTATTTCACCACGGTTCAGTTAACTGGAATATGATGTGATATCGTCAAAAGTTATTAATTTATCAATTTGTATAATGAAAATATTAGGTCATGAAGATAATGTCCTACTGGTTATATTTATGAAAAGTCAAAGGACGACTCTATCACGTGTTGATAATCCTGGTGGGAGCGATCCTTCCCCGGTCTGTGTCCTGTGGGAGACGCTGGGTTGTGACGATGAAGACTTCACCATGAGCGTTGCACCAAAACACGTCATCACCGGTGTTACACAGGTCAACGCACGTTACTAGTCGTCGCCTAGTGACACATTCCTTGGATTCCCGGTCCATCCCTTTGGCTAAGACGAAGGCATGTCACTGGTAACGTCACAGCTTCCTAGGCAGGACGTCACTCTTCCTGGAAAGTCAGCAATCCCACCAAAGACCAGGCGTGGTTGCCCACGGTGGCCTGTGATTGGATGGAGGCAGTCAACATCAATCCTGACGTCACGAGCCCAGAGCCTCAGGGGCGTTGAGCTTCGTCGACAAAATTCAGCATAGCGGGTGGAGTTCTACTGGACCACAAGGGAGGTGAGGAGTCTCTGGCACTGCCAAGCTAGAAATACACAGCGCACTCAGCTAACATGCTTCAGGCTGGGTTATACAGGCGAGCCTTACATAGGTTATCCTGATTTACGAAAATCTGAAAGAAAAATCCCAAGAATGAAAGGTGAGCACCAATGTAAGCCTCTGTCAGGCTCTTCAGTCAGCAGAGTTTCCTCAGTAGAAACTGTCAACAGTTATAACTTCATACACGAGGATAGATGTGAGCTGACAGCAAACACTGGTAGCAGACTGTGGTATTCTGTCTGAAAATTGTGGGTTTCCACCAACATAAAGTCTCTAGCACTACAGTGCAGCTTCCCTCAGCTGCTCTCTTGATTCAGCTGGTCACCATGCAGCTCCCAGAGGATGGCAACGCTAATGATTGCTTTAACCATCAGTTTTGTCTTCATGTGACTAACTGATCGCTTCTGATCACTTTACACCAATGTTGTTACACACACAGTGTTACACTTATAGCGATACACTTCCACCCATGGTTTGCGTTCAAAATTACGGCATTGTGATAGTACTTATGATGTTACGATTATACTTATGTTGCCGCAGTTATGGTGTCACTTAACTGCAGTGTTAAACTTATAAGTATGGATACTTATGGCGTCACCCTCGAACGTGTAGTATCCCATATAAACTTGTGATATTGGTTTCTGTACGATCTCTTGGTCGAGTTCAAGCGTCTCGACAAGTTGATAAGTACAGATTTTACGACGAAGTGTGACCTGCCTGCAAGTTGGGGCCAGCCTCCCATGTCTACCTTGTAATGGCTGGCTTTTCCGCGGCAGCTACGTACCTTGGGCAAGAAAACGATGAATTTGAGATTTGATCTTTATTCGTCATAGAGATATAAAGATACATCTGAAGAGAGAGATAGAAGCTAAAGATGAAAAAGGTTATTTCAGAGAAAAGAAAAGATTAAATAGGTTAATGTCTTACGGGGGGAAGTAATTCTTTGTGTTTAATAGCTAAACCTTTGCACTCTCCCAACAAAGCTGTGTATACCTAGATCTTGAAACAGAGTCTGCAATGCAAGATCTAAGACAGAATGCTCTCCACGAAATTAGTCAGACGAGCAGTGGATCTGGGAACTGTAGCCGTCCTTTCACAGAAGCAGTGTGAAGTTCCTTTTCGATTCAGTTAAACAGTGCAGTCCGCTCTTCAGGCAGTCCAAACTCGGCGTTCCTGGAGTAGAATTCGGAGGAGGCGCTGCAGGGGATGGCATCGCTTGCCTGGACGCAGGTCATCTCCTTCTGGTCGAACACCGACCCCTCACCACACATGAAGCTGAGGAATGAGATACACATAGATTCTAGAAACAGCCCTTCATACAAGACTTAGAACATACAGGCAGGCTTGAGCTTGTTCCTTCAGTGACGGGAGTGGATGAGAATATAACTTTTCTTACTGGGAAACCAAATCTTTATTACTGTATTTAATGTAATCCACCGACTTCGATTTATTTCTTTTGAAGATAATTTCTTTAAATCGATTCTGTTATCATGATGAGTTTGTTACAATTTGCGTTCAATGAGAATGGCTTTTCTGATAACCTATATATAAATAACCTTTCCCTTCTGCACTGGTTTATAACATCGTATTATGAAGATGAATTACCCTGCCATCAAATATTACTCTCTGAAAGTTATCACATTACTTTTGTTCCGTACATATAAGCATTCTTTGCCTGGAAGAAGGCAGTGCGAGCGCACCGAGACTCGTCTCTGTAATCATCCAGAGTCCGATTTACAAGTTGTTTTCCGGTAGATTTCAATGAATTTAAAGCGTTATTCGTCTTTAAGATAATCGTCAGGAAATATTCCCTGCAGGTGAAAGTGACAGATAATTGTCTATAATGGAAGGTATTAAGAAGTTACGTACTTAAACAGGCATCAGAAGATACTAGTCATCAACAACATCTGTCAACAGGTACTGACGTAACGGTGTCACCAGGTACTCACCTGTACTGGTAGGTCTCGACGCGACCGCTGGAGAAGAGCGCAGGGTAGCACACATGGAAGACTCTGCAGGAGTTCTGCTGGTCGGCGTAGTACCCGTAAGGCTCGTTCGCACAGCTGAAGGATGTGGATATGTCCCCCAGCAGGAGCCTGGCGCCGGAGGGAAGGTTCAGCGGCTCCAAAACTTCTCTCACTTCTTCCAGACTCTCACCAATAGCTGATAGTCCTGACCGTAGGAGTCTACCATCACTAATTTGAAGATCAGCTGAGGTCTGGAAGCCACTTCCCTGAGAGGACTGTCTTCTGGTGGCCTGCTGGAACTGATTCAGCAACGTTTGTCCACTCTGTGATCGGAGGGCTGCAGCATCCTGCTGGAGACGCTGGTTGGTGTTGAGCTGCTGCTGCTGCTGCTGCTGACGTGTGCCAGGAACCTGCTGGAAGGTGCTTCTTTGTTGAAATCCACTTGAGCTCTGAGAAATTCCATCAAAAGCTTGTTGGCTGTCGTCGAATCCTCCTTGTCTTAGAGTTGAGGAACTTTGTTGGGGTCTATCAGAACGTTGTTGGTTTTCCAGGAATAAGTTCTGAGTTGCACCAGACACTTGCTGAAGTCTGCTGGGACCTTGCTGAGTGCTGGAGAATCTTTGCTGAGCGCTATTTACGTCATCCTGGAGGCCACGAGTTCCCTGCTTGGAGCTGGTGAATTCCTGCTGAGAGTTCCTGGAACGTTGCTGGAAACTCTGCTGAGAGCTGATGAAAGGTGATTGAGAATCACTTAAACCTTGCTGGAAACCGCCGACTCTCAGCCGCGAAGGTTGTTGAGAACCAGTGAAGGTGTTCTGGAAGGCGCCATCTTGTCTGGAAGATGATTCCAACTGGAAGGCAGCCTGGTTCAGGTTGAGGATGGCTTTGTTCTGGCCGCGGCGCAGAACCAATTGTGCTGGTTGACCCAGAAAGGTCTGGGCAGCGGCCGCCGACAACACAACACCTGCCGGGAAACATGGTAATCTATTTACATAAAACATCTGAGAATGAACGAGGAAAGTGTGTATTTTTTTTGACACGTAAGTTCGTGGTCTATGGGCACCACAACGGGATATATTCAATTAGATCAAACTCGAC
>JAUTXX010092875.1:4280-16749 GCA_032273605.1 Panulirus laevicauda
ACATTAGGAAGAATAAGAGTGTTTTGGAAGGAGGTAAATAAAGTGTGAAAGTTAAGAGAACAAATGGGAACAGTGGTGAAGGGGGCAAAAGGGGAAGTGAAGACAGGTAGTGATGAAGAAGAGATGAAGTGAGTATTTTGAAGGACTGTTAAATGTGTTTGACGACAAAATGGCAAATGTAGGGTGTTTGGGTCTGGGTGGTCTGCGAAGTGGGAGAGTCATGGAGAGTGGTTTGGTGAAGAGAGAAGAGGTGGTGAAAGCCTTGTGCAAGAAGAAATACAGCAAGGCGGCTGGAGCGGATGCTATTGCAGTTGAATTCATTACGAAAGGGGGTGACTGTGTTGTTGATTGGTTGGCAAGGATTTCTAATATTATTCATGGATCATGGTTAGATGCCTGAGGGTCAGTGGAATACAACTGCAGTGCCACAGTATAACGGCAATGGGGACAGAGGTGAGTATTCAAATTACAGAGGTATAAGTTTGTGGAGTATACCTGGTGTGTTGTATGGGAGGGTATTGATTGAGAGGGTGAAGGCATGTACAGAGCATCAGACTAGGGAGGAACAGTGTGGTTTTAGAACTGGTAGAGAATGTGTGAATCATGTGTTTGCTTGAAAGAATCTGTTTGCGAAATACATAGATAAACAGATGGATCTGTATGTAGCATTTATAGATCTGGAGAAGGCATACGATAGGTGTTGATTGAGATGCTTTGTGGACGGTCATAAAAATGACCAGCGTCGGGAGTGTCCCACACTGTCAGGCGTCAGACTGACACGCTCGGTAGATGGCTCAGTGTCCTACACTGGGAAGTGTGAGGGAAGAGTGTAAGGGTCGGTAGGCAGGCAGCCGGTGGAAGGGAGCCAAGACTGGTACCCTAGACTGGTACCCCAGCCTGTGCTCCGTACAGGATACCACGTGACCTGCCCCGTGCCCATCCTTACAAGAGACCAGAACCACCTGCAGTGGACGACTTCCCCGTCAGGCACGTCTTATAAAAGAGGTTCTGAGTGATGGTGGTCGATGCAGGGTGACGACGGTAATGAGCCTCAGATGCAACTTATATAACCAACTAGTAACGAAACTGCTTCAACCTGCGTCAGCTCCCCGGCCTGGCCGCCTGTTCGCTCCCCTCAATCACCTGATAGTCCTACAACCTCTCAGTAGTTCACCTTACTCATCCGAAGGTGTGGCCATTAGCAGCCATCATTTGGTCGACAACTTTACCCCTGCTAACATAACAACGGTTATGTAAGCTCACTGATTATGATATTCCTCCTACAAACAACACGACGTGTACTTAAGTCCTTACCTTAAAAACGAAGACAGTTTCGCAATAATGTGTTCAACGATTGTTTTAAGATTTGTGGCTTATTGATCATTCAGCAGATGATAGCCAGTACATCCAACAACAATAATAACATTTAGTTATCATTTATTCTGGCGAGAGCCAGGATGGTGTTGACCCTATCACCATCGGCAACCACTACGAGGAGGAACTAAATTCTCCTCATACACAGTCAGTATCTGTCATATGTTCATTACTTGTGCATACTGGTAAATGTAACCCAGAACTCATGTTTGTCTACAGGATGTAATTTTATATAGATACAACACGTGTCTTAGTTACCTTTAGTATATCATGAGTTATAAGATGGTTGGGCAAGTTCTCTCGCACTTCAATATAGAACTTAATTCTCAGATGAAGGATGACTCGAGATTCCAGTACAAGTGTAGTAGCTATCTCGTCTGATCATTATGGGTAGACACGTGACACAGGAGTTGAACAGCTGACGAGGATCATGGTGGTGGTGCAGAGGTTATTGGTGAGGATGGTGGTGGTGGTGGTGGTGGGGAGCGGGTGTTCCCCCTTCCCACCAGCTGGTGTGTGTGTGTGTGTGTGTGTGTGTGTGTGTGTGTGTGTGTGTGTGTGTGTGTTACAAATCTCTGGTGTAGCTGGGGCTCCACCCTGCTCTGTTATTTCTCTCGGGTATCACAAGATCCTCAACCCGCCGCCGTCTCGCTCAAAGGATCAGGACCCATCCTAGCACTTCCACCGAGGGCGTCCCTGTCAGGCAGGGTCTCTTAACAGCGGGACCTGGGACCCAGCAGCGGCACTCATGCTCCGTCACAGTCATGTGCCGCCTCACACATTACGTAACCCCTACATAACTAAGACCCAGTAACCTACCTTGCCCCTCCCCGTGCGTCCCAACCCCCAAGCCTCTCCTCCCAGGCAACCCCTGTTCCTCGAACCCCCTCCCAACCCCCGTGTACTTGCGCTACGCCCTTGAGTGTGTAGCCAAGAAAGCCAGTGTTGAGATAGGTCAGGGTGCCTGGCATTCTCAACCCCTTTTTTTACGTGGTTAGTCGGTGGTGAGAACAGGTTGGACAGAGGACACCTGTCACATCACTGAAGTGGAGATTCCTCTGATGAATATGAACTTATCTTCTACGTTGGAGGCTCCAGACACGAACAAAAGTTCAAAACAAGGCTGGGACGTAACTGATATACAGAGAGGTTAATGAAAGGGAAGAAGAAGAAGCAAAGGAAAGTATATACGAATTATGGAGGAAGTGCAAAACCTGTCTTCTAATATATGCCACGTCATAGTTACTAGGAAAGACATGAGAAGGTACAGAGTTCCAAAACTTCGCGTGTACGGAAAGAAACAAATATCAGAACGGCCCACCCTTGAGTTGCCAACGCCCACTCAGTAATCATGTGACGCAGCAGTTTGCCGAGTATTGCGTGGTCTAGCTAGTGGTGTGGGCACACAAGCAGCCAGCTCTCGGGAACAAAAACCAAAGTAATATCTATAGAAGAGGGAAAGTGAACCAACACTGCGGCGTATGGTAAGTGAGTCAAGTTTTGAAGCTAGCCTGGGAGAGTAGATAAGTAGGACCGCTTTCGACTCAACTCTGTCAAGTCAGGATGCAGAGCCAGAACCACCCCAGATGTGAGAGCAGTACTCAATACAAGGACGGATCATTCCTTGAATAAAGGGAGCAACTTTTAGAAGAAAAGAAATTTCCAAGATTGAGTTGATGTCACAATAATACCAAGTATGTTCATTGAGTTGAGAGGTGAAATTTCAAAACCGTCGAAGGAGAGAGGAAAATTGCGAGGAATATTCGATGGAGAGATGAGCAGAATCTGGGTCTTTTAGGCATTAAACTTAGCCAGACCTCCTCTGTCCAAGTCCGAGTTTACTGAGGAATTCTTTTCGAGACGAGATGTAGATCGAGTGAAAGAAGGAGCAGAACAGGATATATTGGTGCATTTGTTTTTGTAGGAGAAAGGAAACCGTTGATAAAAAGGAGAAAAAATGTAAGAGACAGAACAGAATCTTGAGGGACACCGCTGTTGATGGAGATAGGGGGAAAGCCTGATCCATCAACGACCACGGAGATGGATCGGCCAGAGAAGCTATACATGAGGGAGCAAAGTGAAGGAGGGAAGCCAAAAGAGGGGAGCTTAGAGATGAGACCCCGATGCCACAAACTGTCAAAAGCTTTGTATATATCAAGAGCAACTACTAAGGATTCCCGAAAATCTTTCAGGGATGATGACCTGACGTTAGCATACAGGAGAGAGTATCATCAGTAGATCTCGCCTCACGCAAGCCATACTGGTAATCAGGGAGAAGACTGTGAGATTCAAGAGGTCTGGGGATATGGGAGTTGAGGAGGGACTCAACGACAATGGAAATGGTAGATGCCAAAGTAACAGGACGATAGTTAGGGGGTCAGAATGGTCACCCTCCTTAGGGACGGGACGTAACAACGGATGCTTCCAAGGAGGAAAAGTTTTGGTATGTGAAAAACGATTTAACAGACAAGCACAGATGCAAGTTCAGAGAGACACCCTTTCAGTACACGGGGACGGAATGCATCAGGACCATAAGCCTTGCACGTGTCCCGAGAGAGAAGCGCTTTTCGGACACTTAATAAATGGATTACGGGAAGGGGTATAGGATTAATATAATAATAGCGTCAGAACGGAAAAGTGAAGGAAAGGTAGAGCGACATTTGTTTGAAATACCCTCAGCTAAAGACCAGAAAGACCTATCAGTGGATGACGAGGAGAGGTTATCACACATCCTTGGAAGAGAGATACGCTTTGCCTCACGGATAACGTGCTTGTAACGATTACGGACAGCGATAAATGATGAATGTGAGTCAGAGAAAGGAGAGTTTTCCCAGCCCGATATGCCTGATCCCTTGCATGAATGACCTCAGAACAAGAACGGTTAAACTATGGAAAGAAGAGGTTATAAGTGGTTCCATTTATGCAGGAACAACCTCTGCTATGCGTTTGGCAGAGACAGAAGCATCACCACATAAGAGACAGTAATTTACCCAAGGATAGTCAGAAAAGAATATTCGGAAGTTATTTCAGTCTGCTTTGTTGAGGTGCCAATATCTACGTTTAGTAAGGGCTGCTGGAGGGGGAGGTGCCATTGAAATTGATGCATTTAAGAGTATGTGGTCAGATGAACCAACTAGGGGCGAGATTGTTTAGCTACAGCGCGAGGGATTGAAGGTGAACAACAGATCCAGAATATTAGGAGAGTGGTCACAACGATCAGGAATATGGGTACGGTGGGGGATAACTTGCTCTAGATAACAGAATGGAAAACGTGAGTGCTTCAATTTCCCCCTACATCCGTATGGGAGGAAGATAACCATTCCCTATGGTGAACGTTGAAATACCCGAGGGAGAGGAAATCGGCTTGCGGATAGGAGAATGTCAGTCTCATGGCAGGAGTGTAGATAGTCGAAGGACATAAAATCTATAGAATCAAGAGAGTAGAAGGTGGAACATCGGAAAAGCGTGGTATTTGGGAGACAGACATTGAGCCAGAGAACTTCAGAATTTGTAGACTCAGGATCCTCGAGGCGTGCCACAATCTGCTGACATTGGAATAAGCACAGACGCCAACTCTGGTCCGGAAAAGTGTGTGCAGATTACAGTTGGATACGAGAAATGAGCTAGTGAGTACATCATTACATAAATGGGTCTCTGAGAGAAGTAAGACAGGAGAGGTACTAGCCAGGTGGTGTTCAACAGAAATAAGTTACTATTTGAGAGGGTAAGGTGGTGGGAGGGAGCGGGAGAAGTAAGACAGGAGAGGTACTAGCTAGGTGGTGTTCAACAGAAATAAGTTGCTATTTGGGAGGGAAAGGTGGTGGGAGGGAGCGGTACTACTACGGCCTGAGCCTCCCTCTCACTGACAGTTGAGTCAGGTGGCAAACTCGGAGATTCTTAGCACCCCATGTTGCCGAGAGCAAAGGGGCCACTGCTGTGTTGAACTATATCATAATTATATGTAAAAACGATTGTGCAGCCAGGAAATGACAAGAAAACTTATGTGTAGAAGATATGAGGTTTGATCAAGTGAACGCATCGGTGCTTGTAAGGAGAAAATGCCAGCACTGGCCCAGCAGTCCCGTTTTGACGAGGCAAAAAGTAAGACCGACAGTCCTGACATGTAGGGTGTTGACAGTCTTATATTACCAGAGGTATGTATGTGATGCTGCTGCACGTTGCTTTGGTCAGAACTGAGTAAGTTAGGCTACTAAAAGTTCCCTGAGGTTGTGGATGGCCAGGTTATGTTTCTCTCAGGGTTCTCAGGCTCCGGAGAAACCAATGTGATCCATGTTTGTGTTCTCTCCCCTCCAGATCTTGGATATATGCGTTGTTTATGTCTTGGTTATGTTCTAATCTCAGCCATATGTTCCGTGCTTCTGTTATACGCGAGCCAATTGTCCTCGAGTCGTGGATGTTGTTCGTCACCGTCCGTCGTCAGAGACGACTCGGAACATGACAAAGTCATAACTTTGTAAACATCGTCACGTGGCCGCCCCACGAGCGGCACACTGGCCGCCCCACGAGCGGCACACTGGCCGCCCCACGCGCTGGGTTGTTGAGTCCACTTTTTCTTGACCACAGAATCTGTCCTATATATACATCGCCAGCAAGCCATGGTAAGGGAGGACCCTCGTCAATGTCACGGTCGTCGTTAAGTCACCTACCCCAAGGTTTGTGGACAGAAAAATAGAAAAGTTGAAGTGGAGCAAGAACACATAAGTGTTGTATGACTTTGTCTACAATAATAGACTTTCCAGGTCGATACAGGACTAGTCTCGACCCCCTACATCATCTGTAGTATTGACCGCTGCCAGGGAGAAGACTCTCAGGACAATACAGGGTGGTGAGGGACCATATGTTGTGGAGTGTGTGTAAATGGCACAGGGGTAGGAGGTGCAGGGATGACTGGTGCAAGTGAGTTATTAAACCCCCCCCCCCGGCCGACCCACCCTTACAGCGACATCTTCTCTTAATAAGGAGGGTAGAGGGAGAGGTTTGTGCGGCCAGGCAAGGGAAGGAATGGTTCGAAATGGAAGAAAAAGTTGAAAAATATACACGTGTCTGGTACAGGGTATCAGATGGGTGTGCGAGGTGTGCTGGCGACGCACGTGACGTGCCATATTTAAGACCCCCGGCAGCCGGTGGTGCGTATGTAGTGATGTTGCTTCTTAGATGGGAGAGCTCAGATAAACCAAATAATGTTCATTACTCACATCGATGGATGGCTGGAGATTCTCTTAGTGTTTTGAGGCTGCGAATGTTTGATGCCTGAACTACTGTCTAGGTCTTGCATATAACTATACTAGTCTGTCATCGCTGCCTTGTTTCTGCCAAACTTTCTGTGCTGCTTTTCTTACGGATATGTTAGTTTATCGAGCTGTTCGTCGTTGTTTTCGATGTTGGGGTATTTCCTATTTGTGACAAATCGTACAAACCTATTGTGTATTCTCTGTACCTTCAGTATTTGTGATTTGGAACTGAGGACCGTGGGCATGCGAGAGTAGACCAGGGTAAGTGAGGTCATGGTTTTCACTCGGTGTAATATTTGTTATCTGGAAGGTGCCATGACCAGTGTGTGACCCAGGATCCTGCAGCTCTTCTGGTGGGCTACCGTGTTTCCCCGTCAGGATTATGTCGTTTTATTCTCACTATTATCACAAGTGTGAATTTGCTTCCGTTTTCTTTTTTCTTTTCTTCTATAGTAAGGGACATGGGACGGTAAAACCTGACTCATTCGAGGCCAACCAGGGTGAAAGGAACTTGTTCAGCCGGGATGCCTCTGACGGTACTTAACAGTGTGTTTCCTGGATATGATTTGCATGAGACAACCGTCGCAGTGGCGTCGTCTGCGTAGACGTCCATAACTCATATCACCCACAGTGAGGGACGTCAGTTGCCAATCATGAATAACGTTGATGATAAGACGCCGCCTTGCGGAACCCCGCCTACAAGTAGAAATTTTAGTGAGCTGCGGAGTGAATATGTTGTCGTTTGTTTGTGTATACACGGTATTTCGAATGTTCTGTATATGTGTGACATATTGTACACTTGTATTACACAAATGTAATACTACATGTAATGTACTTGATGTATTACACAAATGTAATACTGCATGTAATGTACTTGATGTATTACACAAATGTAATACTACATGTAATGTACTTGATGTATCCTAGACCTCCCTCCCCCATGAAGGGTCCCAAGGCCCCACTCGTGCCCATGTGTCACCCTCCTATGTCGACATACTGTACCCACTGTATGCACTATGTTGGCCTCCACCTACCCCTAGATATGTGCCCTTCACCCATACTCTCACTGAAGTGCTCCGTCGGTGTATATATAAACAATAAATTTCTTTAAAAGCTGATGATTTCTGCCGTGCATTAGACCAGAAAGTTGGACAATAGTGTTACCGTGATATCTGACCTGTTGACCTGTAGTACTTTGTATTGCAAACAGTAGTTAGTCGACACTTTGGTAAAAGCTTTGCTTAATTTCTTTTTATAACTACGTAATCAATATTCATATCTTTTCCTCGGAAATGAGAATTTTTTCTACCGCAGTTGTTGATTTTTGAGTGTCTTCTCAGACCTAGTCTCACGAACACAGCGGTGGTGACATAATGAGCCAACTGTATCCTGTACAGTGAATCTCCCAGTATCGGCCCGTACTGTGAATCTCCAAAATAACGACCTTGAAGGGAAGAACACCGAAGAAATACACCCCTGTATAAAACTGATGGAAAGACAGTATCAGCTGCAGTCACCATACAGAGGCACAAGACACCATCATATCCTCTACACAAACTGGAAATATCGGAAACCAAACATCGCTTCGCCTGTCATCTTCACTACACGAACTGCCAGTCTGACCTTAAGTTCTGCACCAGCAGCTGTCCTACATGGAAAAAGCAAACAACAACATCACAACCTGAGCTACGACCTTGCGAAAACACAGTGACCCAGGGGCATCTGGCGGGGTGTCTGACGATCACAGAAGGCGGGTTCCTCACAGCATCTCTGGCGGCAGAATAAAGACAAAAATCCTCGTAGACGGTTACCCACTCCCCCTCCCCCTTCCCCCGGCCACCATCAGTGACCCCTCCCATGACTCATGCCTCCCAGGTGACGCCCTCTTAACATCCTTCCCGCAATTTAACCTTTGACCCCACCCTGTCCAGATAAGGAACGAGCCTCCTACCACCCTCCCACTAGACCAGCACCTAGCTCCCTCCCATGCTAGGGCTCAGCTCTTAGCAACTTCCCATGCTAGGGACCAGCTCTAGCACCCTCCCTTAACTAGGGCCTCCAACCCCTGGCACCCTCCCATGCTAGGGTCCAGCACCCAGTGCCTTTCCATGCTCCTAGCACCCTCCCTTACAAGGGCCCCCAACGCCTAGCACACTCCTAAGTTAGGGTCCAGTACCCTTCCATGCTAGATCCCAGCACCTAGCACTCTCCTATGCCGGGAACCAGGTTCAGCTGTCGGCGTCTCCCCTTCACACATGTGCTGGTGTAGCGATGTTTGCTACACCAGCCGGTGTTAGCAGTGGACAGCCTGCATCCCACCCACTGGTCGTCATCACCACTGCCAACCTCAATACCCCAGAAGAGCCCCGCCCCCTCCCCCCAACCCCTTCTCCTCCCCTGGCTGTGAAGGGCAAACCTCGTGGGCCAGGGGACCCGTGTTGAGGCTGGTCAGGGCTGACCCAGATAAGCTTCACTTATGTAAGTAACTCGTCAACATCACGTGGGCTCCTCACTGTCCCCTGAGACTCCTGCGTAGGAATGTCGCGTTCACATCTCCTGACGCCTTCATCAACCTTGGTCAACCTGAAGATCCTCACGTATATACACGTAAGCCAGTCATCAGTACGACGGTAATGACTGGTTAATACCATCATCATTCGAGGCTGGGCACTGAACACTGTATATCACAACATACAACCTGCGCTACAACACATAACCCATCTACTTCTATAGCGGTGACCATGTCATCTCCCCGTGTTATGGTGAGGCCAGTGTTGTAGGATGGTGTTCAACAGTCACCTCACCATGCACGGTCACCAGCTTCCTTACCTCACCATGCACGATCACCAACTCTAACACAAAAATTAAATACAATTTTTCTTGAGGAATATCCCGTCCCCTAACTTTGAAGCAATGAATTAGGTAGTTGGCTGTTCACAGCAGCCGTCCAGGGTGGTACTACCCTCCTGACTGAGGAGCGTTAAAGTGGTTCCCACAACCATCTTACACTCCCCATCTTATGACTGATGGTCTTATTTTCTGCCTCAACAGAACGGAACTACCAACTCCCACTCAGCATTCAACAACGCCCGTAATCACTGCAAGCACGTTATTCGTAAGGCAACGTGTTCCTTTATTCAAATGAATTGCGATAACTTCTCCTCGTCATCTACTGATAAGTCTTACTAGCCTTTAGCTTAGGGCATCTCAAACATCTTCTGTCGCTCTACCTTTCCTTCACTTTTCCGTTCTGACGGTACTATAGCTGTCTCTCCCGCAAACAAAGCAATTTTCTTTGGTTCTCGTTTCTCCTCCAACTACACCTTGGATGACTAAGTCTCCTTCACCCCCTGATGCTCCTCTTACTAATCCTATGCCTCTTCCCGTAATCTCTTTTTGGACTGTCCGAAAAGCGCTTCTTTCTCTGGACATAAGCAAGGCTTATGATCCTGATGGTATCCATACCCGTGTACTGAAAGAGTGTGCCTCTGAACTTGCACCTGTGCTTGCTCGTCTGTTCCGTTTCTGTTTAAAAACCTAAGTTTTTCCTCATTCATGGAAGCATGTTTTAGTATATCCCATACCTAAGAAGAAAGTACCTTGCTTTAACATCTTCCATTTCCAAAGTCTTTGAATCCCTCCTCAACTCCCATATCCTTAGACATTTGGAATCTCACAGACCTCTCTCTAATCACTAATATGGTTTCCGTAAGGCAAGATCCTGTCTTACTAATGTCTGGTAATCAACCCTGAAAGATTTTGGGGAATCTTATGTAATTGGCCTTGCTATATCTATAGCTTTTGACATGATGTGGCATCGGTTTTTATCTCTAGGCTTCCCTCTTTTGCCGTACCTCCCTCACTTTGCTTCTTTATATCTAGCTTCGTCTTAGGCCGATCTATCTCCTTGGTTGTTGATATATCAGCCTTTTTCCTCCTTCTCTCTATCAGCAGCAGTGCCCCTCAAGGTTCTGTCCTGTCTCCTACACATTTCTCCTTATTTTTCAACGATTTCCTTTGTTCCACACACAACGAAATGCACTCACACGCTTGCGACTCAGCACTGCATTCTTCCACATCGTTCAATTCTGCTCCCTCTTCTCTCACTTGATCTGCATCTCCTCTCGACGCAACTTCCCCACAAACTCAGACTTGGCCAAAATATCATAGTGGGATAAACAAAAGCTGTTCTAAACAGTTGCTCCCCTTATGCTTTCAGATCTGGGGTGGTTCTAGTTCTGCATCCTACTTGACAGAGTTGATTCGAAAGATCTCCGACTTGGAAATTTTCCCAGGGTAAGTTCAACACGACCCGCTTGCCCTACACCATAGCGTTGGTTCATTTTCCCTCTTCTATATATATTACTTTAGCTTTTGCTCCCGAGAGCTGGCTGCTTGTGTGCCCCCACCACTAGCTAGAACACGCAGTACTCGGCAATCTGCTGTGTCACGTGATTGTTGTGCTGACGCTGGCAACTCAGGAGTGGGCCGTTTTGAAAACTTTCTTTCCCTTTCTCTACACCTCGAAGCTTTGGAACTCTGTACCCTATCATGTCTTTCCCAATAACTATGACCTTGCGCATTTTGAAAAACAGGTTTTTTACCTGATCCAAATTAGTGTATACTTTCTTGTCTCTTCCTTTTCCCTTTCATTAATCTCTCTAAACTTCAATAAAGACCCGGTCTTCATGTGGAATTTTGCCCATGACTGGAACCTCCAACCAAAAAAATATATAAATATAATGGGCCTCCACATCGCAACACAGTCGATAGCTGCAACTTAGTATTTCTTTTGTGTGTGTGTGTGTGTGTGTGTGTGTGTGTGTGTGTGTGTGTGTGTGTGTGTGTGTTTGTTTGTTTGCATTTCTTTTTCTTGAGGAAGCCTTCATCTCTTTCCTGAGGTTGGAGCTGGACCGGCCAGCTGTGCGGACCATGCACTATAAAGTGTTAGTTTATTAAGGAAATACAAACTTTGAAAAGACATATGATCCTAGGCCTGGACTCTCTAGGTACGTTTAGTTTAACTTTGATTAGCATTACATAAGCAAGTATCAACAGTCTTTTCTTAAATCGTTGAGTTTTATATTATTTTGAAAATGACTCGTTTGCAGATAGTTTGCTTTTAACGAAGTCAAGAAATCACCTAAACTGGGAATATCAGGTGGGAAGCTGAGGCAACGTACCGGCAGGAGACAGAGGTTTTCTTTCTTCTACATCTAGAACATCAACAAAACTGTGGATATTGACATTCCTGGGACAGACAAACGGTGACCACTTCAAATATAAATTGTGGGAGCAAGGAATCGTCCGGTGTATCATCATCAGTACTTCTGTAATTACATGTTAATGTTTGATTTCATAGGGTGTTTACCGGATTCTTTCATTTGAAGAAGAAATATGATCATGAACAGCTTGGAAATATGATCATGAACAGCTTGGAAGTATGATCATGAACTGCTTGGAAATATGATCATAAACAGGTTGGCAATATGATAATGAACTGCTTGGAAATATGATCATGAACTGCTTGGAAATATGATCATGAAATGCTTGGAAATATGATCATAAACAGGTTGGAAATATGATCATGAAATGCTTGGAAATATGGTTCAGAATATACAGGAAAGAACAAGTCACACACATCAGAGATCCTCCTCCAAGAGATAAGGATAATAACTCGCCGCTTGCCAAGATCCTTTTCAACATGGGATGTTGTATACCACTACACCTCAACACGGGATGTTGTATACCACTACACCTCAACACGGGATGTTGTATACCACTACACCTCAACATGGGATGTTGTATACCACTACACCTCAACATGGGATGTTGTATACCAC
>JAUTXX010093094.1:0-16742 GCA_032273605.1 Panulirus laevicauda
ATATATAATCTCCTCGCTAATGCGGGAGATAGCGACAAAGTATAATAAATAAATATAAATCACACATCATACCCTTGCACACATACTGCCATATTCTGCCCATCTACTGCAACTTGGTTAGTCATGCCCATCTTAATTTGAATAGTATTCTGTATTAATAAACTTGTAAATGGCATTAATACATACTAATTAAAATGAAAAACAAATTTGTAAAAGATTTGAGGTGTTAAGATACTCATTGCATCAATTTTACAGATTGAAGGAACCTTTTCCCTGGAGGAACCAGTGGTACTCCTAGGATACAAGCGTGAGACTACCTCAGGAGTTAGTGTAGGAGTACAAAAGTCTCAACGGGAACCAAGTCGATCCTCCACTTACCTCTCCATATACCTCACCCTGGAGCCTACTCTACCTCCCCCAGAACCCCTCAAGGTATGTCCTCTAATTAAGATCAGCAATGAGTTACCTCTTGTAATTACACAGGTTTATCAGTCACATTTATATATTAAATGCTGTTATCACAAATGCTGGATGAAAGTGGTAATTTTACTTGGATATTAACACTAGACATTGTAACTGATACAAAAGAGTTCCTGCTGTGATACATGAACAGAAATGATTTCCTGGACTGTCATTGGCAATTGTAGTCAATATTGTTGCAAGGAAAGATGAATAGTAAGTAAAGGAGAAGATGAGGTAAAGGGAGTGGAGGGAATGGAACACTAGAGAGGGCAAAGTTGTAGGGATATCAAAGATGGACAAATGATGTTAAGTTGTAGGGAGGTGCAGGACTGAGCAAACAATGGAGAGGGTAAGGTTTTTCAGGGATAGAGGAAGGAAAGGTTGTTGGGAGATGGAAGACTGAGTGAAGATGGAGGATTGATGAAAGATGATGGAAGATGGTAAGGTTGTGGTGAAATTGAGGACTAATATAAACTTTGCTTTATTTCTTTACAAGGCACAGTTTGAATCTAGCGAACCAGAAGAGATCTTGTCATCATCCCGAGATTGGGTGGCATCTCTTGCCTCTCGCTATGTGCGCCGCAAATTCCGAACCCATGTTTTGGATCTTTCAGGGAAATTAGTTTGTCTTAATCGTTTCATTCGTCCACTCAAGCCTCCAGAAGAATTAATTGGTAATTTTATTTGTGTAGTTGTAATTGTAAATAGTTTACAAAGTCATTTTCATAAATGTTGAAAAGAGTGCATGGTAATACTAGATGGTTGTATGAGAAAAATACTGTGAAATGTTAAAAGACTGATCAGTCATATTAAAGATTTTGTACTACTCTTTCTTTACTCTAAGAACTTCATAGAGATACAGCTTCTCCTAAATATATATGAAAGAAGAAAATTGGAAAATTGAAGAAGCCTGAGGTTCTCTTTGGTAGAGGGATTTGGGGACATGTACCCCTGTAATTTGTGGAAATTTTGTGTTTTCAGAATATGATGTTATACATTTTTCAAAGTAAATGCCAGGTTCATACACCCTCTACCCCACCTGAAACCTCATTGCTTTTCACCACTCAGTTGCTGGCACATGATGATGATGAATTTTCAGAACCAAAAAAATTGAATGGTACAGAGAAACATGGCATTCATCCAAACTTTCAAACAGATATAGATTAAAACTTATTTGATTTAGAAAATGTTAGCAACATCTTAATTCTCTCTTACAGTTGAAGACCAAGTGGAAACAGCACGACGTGTTGCTTGGTATGTTTCACTCATTCCATCCATTGCAGACATGACACTCTTCCCCGGAGTCTGTGACATGTGGGCTAATTCTGAGGTATGCACAAGTTTGTTCTTTTCTGCTAATATAGGATGCTTAGCAAAATCTCTGTGTTGCTCTTGATCAATAATGGAAAGTAGAGCATGTCTGTTGAAACTTGTGCTACTAATGCAGATTCAGCCATTTCTTTTCTTCCGTAAGGTTCTTCCATGTATATATTTACATGTCTAAGATTCTTGAATTCAACCTTTATTGTTAACGAAAGATTTCAGATATATATATCTATAGCATGTTTTTGATGTTGTTCCTTATGGATATTTATACTTATTAGACTAAGTTTCACAAATACTTTTTTAGCCCGTGAATGCAAAAGATAAAAAATTTATTACAGTTGATATGCAACCTTTCTCTTTTCTAAAATGAACTAGTTTACGATGAGATTTCACAATATGGTTACCTTTTCAGCTGTTTCTGACCATGTTGACTGGAGATGAAGAGGAACATGCAGTCTTGCTCACCAACTTCTTCCTTTACTTAGGAAAGATTGCTTTTCTTCTTTTGGGTGTGTTGATAATACTTTTTTATATCTAGCTTAATCCTCTTGATGTATAGACTGAGGTCCTGTGTTATGGTTAATACTGGTATTTAAGCTCAATCAAGTTTCAAATTAAATGGATGAGAACAGTCTAGTGCTGTTACAAAGAACCGAGTGCTGAGCATATTGAGGTGAGATTGTATGGGGAAGATATTTTGCTTGTGTAGATTGTAGATAATTGTAGTCGCTGTGCAGCCAGTGATTGTTCTGAGTGCTCCGTTTTGTGTGATTTGCAGCTTTGTAATATATATTGTTGACAGGGTGGATGACCAGGCAGTTGAGGTGTAGTTCAGGGTGGAGCAGATAAATCGTTTTAAATGATACTTAGGAATTCTTTTTCTTCTTCTTGTCTAATCTCAGTTTGTGTTCTTAGGACATTAAGTTTGTTGTGTGAGGAATGAACATCTTGCATGTGTTCTTCATGATGATGGGAAGTGGGAAACAAGCATGAATAAATAAACATATTTCTTTATTTACTTCACTTAACCCTTTTTATGTTTCCTGTTTTCTTGTCTTGGACATGCCAGGAAGTGGAATACCTGAAGGAGACACATGCTATGTACTGACCTATGAGGACAGTGGTACATGGCTAGTGTGGAACCCCTCGACTGCTCAGTGCTTTGGTGCCAGAGATGCCTTCAGTCCACTCAGTGCTGTTTACATGCTTGTCAACCAGGAAAATGTAAGTTTAAGTGTAGTGCATTCTTAGTGATACTTTTCTCCACATTACCAACAACAATTGAGTGACAATCTCCAAATCAAGGAGGTCAAAGATATTAGAAGAGTAGGTCAAGTGTCAGTGTTGATTATCGTATGACAGTTTGAGTGATTCTCACAATTGGGCATGCACCTTTTTCACTTAATGTTTTTGTCTTTAGGGGCAGTTTTACACTCTTTGAGCCCCATCAAAGCCTCATTTTTTCTTGTGTTTGAATGATTATATCTTTTTAGCCTTATCAGTCACTTCTTCCTTAGTTTCACTGCCACTGTTACTGTAGAATTGTTTCTTGACATCTTTTCCGAAATTTTTCTTGGTTTTGAGGAGAGATATCCCTTCTCACTCAAAAGAGCTTTACAGTATTGACATTTAGACACAGAAAATTCAAAGATTTAATAGTTCCTCAGCTTGTACTTTTCCAGTGTCGCAATTCTCTTCCTGTAGCAGTTCAGCATCCTTACTTCATGTAAATTCTTCGTTGTCCAGTATTAGACCTCCACTAGCAAATACATATCTCCAATTAGGGTCTAATGTATGCACTAAATATTTTCTCCTTGTCTGTGTATTTTTAGGTGATGGAACAGCTTCACATATGGGAAGCCAATCAAACATCTAGAGTTTTCTAGCAAATGTTCACAGGTGTTTCCTTTGATCTTTTAGTACGAGAACTTGCAAAGGTTCTTTGCTCTCTGAAATTATAGAGGATGATTATGCATGGGGCTCTTGCATTTTGTTTTCTAGGAAATAATGCATGTAGCATAAAATTTTCTTATAACTTACTTTTACTGACTTGAAACTTAATGTCTTCCAGATATGGGCCAATGTTCAGAAATACGATGACCCTCCTCGAGTTAACTTTGACGTCCATGGCTCTGGATGGCGTTCTTTCTTCTCTCGATCACAGCCAGATCCAGGGTTGCCAAGTGTCCAACCTCAGGAACTTACATATCCTCCAGTGGACACTACTCAGATCAATCAACTGAAGGAGAGACTTGAGATAACTCTGCGCGATGCTATCATGAAGTGGCGAAGCACTCAGCGGTAAGCAGGAATAACATAAGACGTTGACACCCCAGGTTTTCAAAACATTTTTCACTCCATATTTCCATCTCCTCTTATTTTCTCCCTTTTACTTGTTCCTTCCACTTCTGGCATGTATACATCCTCGTAGTCATCCTTTCCTCACTCATCCTCTCCATATGTCCAAACCATTCACAGCACACCCTCTTCAGCTCTCTCAATCTATACCCCTCTTACTAACACACCTCTCTCTCGACCTGTCATTTCTTATTCAATCAACCCTCCTCACCACAGATTGTCCTCAAACATTTCTTTTCCAACACATTCACCTTATTCTTTACATTTTTGTTGTAGGACCATGCCTCACATCCTTACAGCATTGGTGAAGCTCCTATAACATCAAACATACCAGTCTTTGACTTCAAAGGCAGTAACTTACCTTTTCACACATTCCTCAACGTGCCCAGGACCTTTGTACCCCACCTACCTTATGGGTCACTTCAGCTCCTGTAGTTCCATTCATGGCCATATCCACTACCAGATATCTCAAACACTTCCTGTAGTTTCTCTCTATTCAAACTCACACTCTAACCAACCTGTCTCTCCACAGCTAAACTTAATAGCCTTACACACACACACATATATATTCATATACACAGGTGATGGCATTACAGGACCCTGCTAAATGGTGGGTATGCCATGAGTGTAAAGTCCCCTTTGTCGAAGTTGTATTATCAGATTAAATGTTTTGCTGAAAAACTTTCACCCCGAAGGAACTCTTCCTTTCCATATTACTGATCGTCATACAGCCCTGAAGCTACAGGAACCCCTGTTGATGGGGACCTTGGGATGTATAGAAGCCCCTTTACATTGTACAAGAGCCCATGTACAGGTGTTACCAAACTCTACCTGCTAGTCACTGAACAGAAAAAGGAATACAGCATCACCGAGGATCCTCCCACCCTAAAGAACCCCAACTCACCCTAGTCCTGCATAGTGTGCAGCTGCCTAAAAAATGGTTCTGGAGTTACATAGCTTAATGTGCAGGTGTGTGTGTGTGTGTGTGTGTGTGTGTGCTCATCACCATCCCTAGATACTTGTTGATGTATAATTATCTATTTTGTGTGCAGAACGCCTTGGAATAGACATGCCATCTCAGTCTTACGAAAGTTAGTTCATGAATTGGAGGAACCTCGTGCTACTGGCAAAGTTACATCTCCCGATCTCTCACAGTTAGCAACCATTATGACATCCCACAAGGTATGGTGCAAACCTGTTACTCTGGTCTAATCTTAAGTTATGTGCATACTTAAAATGGTAATCGTACTTATGATAAAAATAGTCTGAAGCTTTCAATAACATGTCTGTCAAGTAGATTTTGGGGGGAAATCTCAGTGGTCAATAATACATAATTGAGATCTACCATATACATTTCTAAAACCTACTACATTATTATGAATATTTGAAATAAAAATTTCTATGAAAATCCACACATGACATTCACTTCCAACACCACAGTCAGCACAAATGCCATAAACACAGTGCATGCTTACAAAAAGTTATTGATGCCAGATTTAGGAAAGGGAAAAATAATATCCGAGTATCCTTCTCAAAAAATTCATCTGAAGTTTCAATAATACAAGTATTTAGTAGATGTGATACTGGCAAAGCTTGTTTTTTGGAAATGTCAGTGATATTAACTGCAGATAACTGAAATGAACCATATAGATATCTAAAACCCATACTGAATAACTATGAATATTTGAATAAAAAATATACATATAGAATAATACATGACATACACTCCCCACACCACTGTTAACACGAATGCCATAAGTAAATGCTCAAAGAAAATTTACTGATACCAAACTTTGTACAGGGAAAAGAATCCCTTAGTATCCTTTGCAAAAAGTATATCAACACCTCAAACTAGGTTTCAACTGCCTAGTCATTTACCTTATCAAAAGTTAACATTAAGTAAACAAACATAACAAAACTGCACACCAAACAAAACAAAGTTTTCAGTGTTCAGAGGCTACTTACTAACCACAAACATGCTGCACCACAAAATAAAGCTTCCAATACAATCCTTCCAAGTAGCACTAAACTATTCCTACTTAAATCACACCATAACCAACCACCGAAGCCCAAGTACATATAAACAGAATATTAATCCCAAGTTCACATTTCAGCAATGTTTATTCATGGATCCCTTTTCCCAAGAAAATATTATGACAAAAATATACACACAAAAATGATTTAGTGTACATTAAACCACTTCCCTCCACACCATTCTTAAACTCCGGTCTACAAGACATACATGGAGCTGACATGACACATCAGTTGCATTCTGAGCACTGCCCAGCTCTACAACATTGCAATCACCAATTCAGCATAACATGTAATATACAAATTTCACACCAGATACCTGCACTAGTAGGACACTAAACATCACCACGTCTTGACCTATCACCCCTCCAGTGGATGTGGCTATGTATCCCTTGTGTCGTAAAAGGCAACTTAGAGGGTAAGGAGCAGGAGGCTGGAAATCCTCCCTTCCTGTATTACTTTCCAAAAGAAGAAACAGAGAAGAGGGCCAAGTGAGGATTTTTTTGCTCTTCAGCTCAATCATATGTTCTTGATGCTACCTTGCTAATGCAGAAAACTGCAAATATGGGGTAAAAATATGAATATATATGTTTATATATATATAACACATAAACATACTTTCCAGGTGTGTGGAGTGTGTGTACATCAAGGTTACAGCACTATGGCCAGTGTTGTGGAAGCCGTACACAGCACTGGAGTTCACCTCACTCAGGCATGTGATGCTGAATTTGCTCTTGCTCTTTACCTGAAGCCATACCCAGCATTTATCATATCTGTTTGGGTATATGTGGCATCACTTGTAAAGAGAATGTGAATTTGAAGACTTCCAACGTGATGGGTAGTTGAACAAATTGTTTCTGTAATTTAGGAAGTACAAAAGACTTTCTTCTGTGATGAATATTTCTTCCAATTGAGAAGGAGCTTAGCTCAGTATAATTCATTAAACTGCTGGCTGTTTTTGTTTAAGATTTGTCCACATAATGTACACACCCTAATTTCTTGGAGAAAGTATTTATGATATTACAGTTGACTCTTTTCAGTATATCATCATGGTGAGATGCTTTTCCCATGCTGATAGGCATTTAAAAAAAGGAAGCTTGTTCCAAGATTCACAGGTATGAAAATGTTTACAAGCATACATTTAAACTTACCTGTGATTTGGAATTTGCATCCATTATGCTGTACGTTCCAAGTGATTTCATATTTTTGAACCTTTTATAAAATATATGTACATTAAGCTGTTTTAAGATTTCCTTATTGCTTCTTTTTTAATTTATTTGTCAGTAGTTTGAAATATAAAACAACTGTATGTAATATATGATATAATGGCTGCTTCAGTTTGAGATACAAATTTCATCCAGTTAACAAATTACAGCAAAAAGCATCAAACAATACCGACGTGGATTTTTGCCAAGTTGCCATACAGGGTGCAGTTACTTTTCTTTCTTTCACACTTTGTCACTATTTCCCACAAGGCAAGGTAGCATCAATGAACAGATGACCAAACCTTAATATAAAAATCCTCCATTGGAAATAAATAGAAGATAAATAAAGCATTTCCAGCTCCGAATCCAACCCCTTTTAGTTACCTTTAATGATATTCAGGAGATGCATAGACAGTAATGATCTCAATAAAAACTATCCTGTTGTGACACATGGTACGGTGGTATGGTTTGTCATTTGTTAAGATGGACAACTAGTATCTCTCTGTGAAGCTAATGAAACAGCCAATGTTTTCTTAAGTAATATATTTTACAAATTTACATGTATAAAAATTATTCTACCATGTTTTGTGACAAAATTATTTCATTTATACAATAATTACTTACACACGTACTTTTACATCTATTATTTCTTTATGCACAAAAACAAAATATGTATATAATCAACAATGGGGTATATTACACTACACCATTAATTCACACTGCCTAGGGGAGATCATGTGGTGAATTATACAGTGGTTTGAATGACTTAAAAATACATTATAAAATGATACATACATTTTCACTCCATTTTCCCACTTAAAGCACAGGACACAGTTCTTCACTTCCATTAATATCACAGTAAACTGCTTATTATATACATTGGGAAAAACAATACAGTTCACATATTTTGAATCAAAATTATTGTAATCTGCAAAAGAATAAGAATTATGACCTGTTATGGAAGTAGTGATGGCCAAGATCAACATAAAACACTGAAGTTTATTGGTGACGTCTTTCCCTTCTTTTCTAAAGTTAAAATCTAAGTCTCTAAGTAATGCTAAATAAATACCTCAAACTTCCTTCAGTTAAAAATAAATAGATAAAAGACCTAAAATAAATAAGTTATTCAGTACTTAATAATTACAAAAGTTATTTACACCAAATGAAGCAAACACATGGACCTATTGCTATTTGCCAGTTGTTGCTGCAGCTATAGTAAATCTAAAGTCCCCTCAACTTGAGTCTACCAGGGACAAGGCACAGGTGCTCTTGAGAAGGCACATGGATGCCAGTGGTGTAGCCGAATCATGGAGACTCGGAATAGTGCTAAGGTGCCACTGGTTCACTACTAGTGTGGTATGTGATATTTTGGAAGGTTTATTTGGATGTTGCATACTTAAGGATCCACAGTTAACCGACAGAAAATTCCTAATGTACATGACAAGCATATAATACACAAAAGTGGACCAGGTGGGCCACAGAAGTTGAGCATTGATCCTATTAGAACTACAGGCACTGGTATTTTAGTGAAAAATATTTATGCAGTTAATTTAAAGGTTTAATAAAATATATTGTTTGTAGAACTGCACATCATTATTTGAAATCTGATTATCAATGTTGAAAATCTACAGGAATTTCTACCTTTACTGAGTACATGAAGACTCCTTCTACAGTCTTTCCTATTAATACATCAAATAAATACTTGACTTTGATAATACAGGTAACTCTCAAGTAGAGCAAATAAGAATAAACTGAAATCTTATTTCACTAAGCAAAGCTAGCAACTGGCTCTTAAGGTATGAGATACTAAAATATATGTAGTAATAGATAGCATATGAGAAGCTACGGTAGAAACTGACAACAGGATTATGAAAAAAAGATATAATCTATCTCAACAAGGTGACCAAACAACTCTGTCATCAACCAGCTGGTTATGGTCCACGAATTACTTAACACAAGCAGGTTCATTATCCCCCAGTGGGGTCTCATATGGCCAACAACCTGGCTATTAGCCTGGTGTGGCTTGAACATGGAGATGACTCTCCAATAAGAACTGCTGGGGCTGTTGACTGTCATTTATATATAAATCTGTACAAACAGCAAATATGTACTTTGCATGAGACTTCATCCAACAGATTTGCAGTTACCTTCAGTATCGTCAGCATGTACTAATTTGTACAAACGACGCAGGATTAGATGCAATGTCCATCTGCATATTTGCAATAACAAAATCAGTTTTTTCCTTTATAAATTAATAGACTGACATGCAAAAGTAATAAGATACGAAGCATTATATTGTAAATACCTTTGTGTTTGCTTCATCCAATGATGAGCAAGGAAAGAAGGGGTGTGGTTGAAACCTCTGACAGCACCCAAGAGAGGGGACATGATGTGCTTTCCTAACTTGGTTTCACTTTCTACTCTTTACATTCACAGGCAGTGTTGCCAAATAAGATAAACATATTCAGAAACATTATGCTACACACACTAAAACTGAGTGTGAGGAGAGACTGGCTGGCATGTGAGACGATTTTTTTTCTCTTAAAATGTTTCATCTACTCTTATGTCATACACATATTTATGTGGTGACCAACATAAATATAATAAGTATCAAAGTACTTATACTTCAAAATTAATGCTAGTTGGGATAAAGGCTGGCACATATGAGAAGGATACTGGGGGTGTTTTCTCTGCAGAAGGATTTGTGGTCTCTACTATGATGATACTGAAGTCCTCCATCACCCCAGAATTACAGAGAAAATAAGGTGAAGTTGATACATAATTTCTTCCATGAGACTAAAGGCCAAACATGAAGGTTGGGAGATGTGAACGTTGGCCTCTCCTTTACATGTGTAATCCTTACCAAAATTAATTTGAGTTGCTTAATTTTTGAACTTTCACTTTCCATGCAACTCAGAAATGCTTTCCCACTAAGAAATAGTAAAAACATGCTGAATGATGCAGAAACTGATATGAAGAATATACATTATATTTTCTCAACCAATTCCCCCTTTTTTCTTTTATTTAGGGTATTACACCATTAATATAGCCTTGAGAGACCATTTAAGAAAATAGTGTAGATAAGAGGCTAGGCAATAAGTAACACTCAATCCTTGCATTATTGTATGTTAAATTATTCCAGCAGTAGTGAGAATACTAACTGTATTCGTATATTAATATCACTGGGATAGTTCATTCATTTTTTCATCCAGATTCATTCATAAGTTAATGATATGGGACTGACAAGGTTACACAGTGCCCACTTTATATATAGGGCATTGCAGCTGCAATGTCTCTTGACTGCCTTGTTTTCTGAGTTATATGGACCAGCTAATCATTTAAACATACACATGGGTTGACAGAGACAACACTCTTCTGAGGTAGGTACGAGAATGTCTTCATCCTACAATCTTAAGTTCAGTGACTTAGCACTAACCACTTTTCCACTGACAACAGTTGGCACAGTGCATTTATGTTGTATGGACGAATTGGAACCAGTAGCACCCAGGCAAACAAATTCACAAGTGAGCCACAATGATTTCCTGAATACAAGAAAACCTTAATATTTCAAAATGGCTTAGGAATCTACAATTGTGTAACCAAGAAAAACGTAGAAAAGTTGTGCTTCAAATAACACTTCAACCAAGTGGAAGTATTAATTTCAATGCCTCTTATATCATCTTTATCATGCAAACAAAGATCAGCACCAAAATATTTTATATATGCTACAACTCGCATTCAAAACACATTGGGAGTGCAAAATTACACCATACATTATTCATAAGTTTATCAAATAATTTACTGGAAAATATTTCCATCTTGAGTTGCATGAAAAACCTGTACAGGGGGTCCTCAATATATGTCTGGTTATGTTCCAGAAAAACACGATTTAAAGTGAAATGATGTATAAAAGGGAACTTTTCCCACAGGAATACAGTAATTACCTTGAGATACATTCTTGACGTGTGTGCAGACCCACCAAATTTACATTTATCTCCCTACAACCCAAAACATATTTATACGTGTAATGCATAAACAATAGTAAAAACAAAAGAAAAATGTTTACTTTTTCTTACCTTGGACATGGATTAGTTGGTCTTGCTAAAATCCTGATATCCTTGATAATGGTACATATGGGGGATGGAGGTACGCCAAGATGGCATACAGCATCGACAGCCTGTTCTTTATTTCTACTGCACTTTATCGCATCAACTTGCAAGTTAAGAGTAACAATACTACGATGCCTCGTATGAACACTGGATGACTTTCCACTGGCACTTGATTTTCTGCTCATGGTCATAAAATTATGGGATTTAAAACAGTACAGTAAATCAGAGCATGGAGCACTCATGATGTACAACCACTACCTTGCTTAGAGATTGGGCAGGAGGAAGTTGTGGGTGGAGATGCTATGTAACATTACAGCAAACTTGAGAAACCGTTATCACTCATTCAACACCCTGCCAGCAAGGGAGTCTACGTTACATAATGTTGATCTCCTCTGCTTCTACTGGAAAATGACAATAGTGCAAAACTATTCTATGGAGTGATTTTGCTTCCCTAATACATTGAAGACATATAAGTGATACAATGTATGGCAGAATGACTTATAGCGAGGACCTTCTGTGTATTACAATTATTGCCAGTTTAAGCAGAAAAGTTAAAGAAAGAAAAAATTTCAACAGTCACAATGTTTTAAGATGATTGAAGATAGAAAAAATAAAAAATGCAAACAGCAGTGCATAATTACAGTGAAGTGAAGGATGGTCTTATACTATGACAAGGTGGAAGGGTGAAGATAGTTGCCTGTGTTACTTAACCACTTAATTTAGCTTTCCTGTTACGGAGGAGTACAGAACCTTTGTTGTTTATGTTGAAAGGGTTGTGCCTAACCAAGGATCAGTTCACCAAGAGTTACATGTACTATCGACAGAAATTACAATTTCCTGAGCATATCCTCAATTACTTCCATCTTGACATTAAAGAGGATTGTTAGACAATTCAAAATTTGTACAGTATAATAATGTAAACATACCTCATGAGCAATTAAAAAATGCATATCTAACTTACATATGCTAAATTACTATTGTATATACAGTGACTAGGTACATCATTATAAAACATATACACTCATTACATCTATGTGACAAGCATTTCTCAAAATCTGTACTTTACACCAAGAAAGGATATATTCTATCTAGAGTTCATAGGTCTTCCATGAAGTTTTGGAACGGTGTTCTGCATAGATAATTGTTCATAGTTATCTGGATTTGGACAAGAACATTTTCAGTTCTTTACATGAAACTTTAAACTACATTTCATACATGTCAATGTTGCTAATCACTACTAATTTTAGCTTTGTTCTACATTTATAGTGGCTTGCTTAATACTGTCCTGGATGTGGAAAACAGTGAATGAAATTCTCACATTGGAAATATACACCTTCAGCTTAATATTAAGTAACCTCTTATGAAAATAATTCTACTTTTTTTACTGCCTAAATCTGCATATGTATGGAGTTTAAGGAATGTGTATGTCTATATATCTATAACACCTGTTCCCTCCTGGAACCCCCCTCAAGGGTGTGGTCACGGCAATAGCCTCTCCATAATGAATGAACTCCAGAGCAGCTTCTTTGCCTCTGTCTTAACAAGCCACTAACAAGCCACTGGCTGAGGGCAACTCAAGCACAGTGTTTAAAAGGCTCCTACTTAATGTTGCTACAGACTACCTCTACCTAAAGCTCCTGCATAAAGTTCGTACCTACTACTATTTACTACTTCCATCATTTTGCCAAAAGGCAAGGCAAGTGCATAGAGCTCACCACAGGAAAATCTAGAATTACAAAGAATGAACTGTGTGCGTTGAGTACTGTCACATTTTATGTAAGACATGGAGAAACTGTATATGTATGTGTGGACAGAATGCCAGTATATTTAAAAAAGAATTATGTGTAAATGCATGAACCTTACATCATATTCAAAATTGGAAGAATTAACATCACCTGTAGTCTAGGCTGTATTCAAGAGTATGTACATATCTCATTTGTTCCATAAAAACTCTAAATATGTACATAACAATATCATTAACAGTTTCATCAATATATTGTATTCATATAAAATAATGCTCCTACACATTACTATGTTATATGTAAAAGTACAGTAATTACAGCAATTAAGACTACTCCTGAACACACTGCTGTATACAAAAGATTGTTCCCACTTTCATCTGTTACAAATCTATGAAAAAAAAACACATACATAACAATTAATTATGGAAATATTACAAACTGACACAAACTTGTGGCTTCACAGAAGCCTTCTTTATGGATATGCGAACTGATTCTCTGAATATTGATCTTACAATTCTATATGTGAATGTAACATCTTCCATAAAACAAAAAGTGGTCAGTTCTGTATCATTATCCACCTCTTGCAGGTTGGTGCCTCATACACCTGACCAACATATTCAGATATAAAGGTCCATGTGCAAAGAGCTGCACATGAACAATGATTTTTGTTGCAAATTACTAATGATAGATTCTAATGAATTACAGTAAGAGAGACAACACAAAAATATTTCCAAGTGTTTTTGCTGAATAAATTGTTTTCCTTTAATACTAAGAAAAGTTTAAATTAAATATAAAATTCTTCTATATATTCAGAGTAAGTAACTTGTTCAATACCATTTAAAGAGATGTGCTGATGCAAACAAATTAGTTTGAAGATAAAAGTAATTTTGAAAGATGACATAAGTTGTTTAGATATGTCCACCTTTGTTTTTGACAGAAATGTGACTTTACTAAATGCTCATGAAATGCATATGACAAAAAATATGTAAATACACATATGTTCTGGTGCCCAATGTAATCTTACATAACTTAATTACTTTGCTATGGATATGCATTAAAATTACTACATTCTAGGGTATGGTAATAGTACTTTTGAGACTTTTTGTACTTTGTCTACTGCATGGCGGTGAAAATCGAGTTAAATGAATAGTCACTATGAAATGAAATGAGAAATGGTATGACATGAAGTAGGAAAAATTAAGATAATATAATCTTAATTAGTTTAACATCACATTCATAGAACATGCTTCTCTGGAATTCATTTAGTTAATACCAATATTTCTTTAAAACCTATTCTATGTTAAATGTCCTAAAGGACATTCAATTTCTATGGGGAAATGTTTGTAGACTGTAATCATGAAGGAGAATACGTGGAGCAAACACAACCACAGGTGCTCAGATGGACTTATGTTTCATCACATGGTTATAAAGAGATCAAGTCAGCCAATTTTCCACTTCCAATATGCCGTTTCCTCCACTTGAAGCTGAGCAGCAGTCTCCCATGCACAGTCTTATCTAAACACATTTCCAGCTAATGTGCTTGTTTACCTGTGCCTGACTCTAGAACATCTTTCCAGACACAATTCTGCAAGATATTTAGGGAAAAAAATATATTATTGTCACTTCCTTATGCCTTGCAGTGTAATAAAATAAATCTTCTCTGATAACATTCTTACATTGCAGTTTCTAAAGGCTGACTCCGAGACCGGCCTTGAGAAAAATAATCTTGAGAGTCTTCTGATGGTGTGCTTGACTGTCTACCTGACAAAGCATTTGCAGAAACATAATGGAAAGGTGGAGCATGATCCCTGGGTAGTGTTGCAGTGAGGTGCGGATCTTGTGTGTCTCTTGCTAAGTCCAGCTCCTTCTTCATCTCTAAAGTGGAGTCAGTTGCAACACTGCTTGCTGCCAGCTGTGGATTGGATCCTTGAGGGGATTCGTTCTTAAAGCTTGAGGTAGTGCTAATGGGAAAAAATAAATAAAATGAAAATACTAAAACTATGATTGAATTTTTTTGAAATCATGTTTCCATAATTTTAAGAGAGAAACTAGTTGGCTATGTAATACATGTCCAAGTACAATACTTAACTTGTACATGTTCTTAAAATTATGCAGTTCTAACATTAAAACTTGCACTATCGTAATATGAAATTTTCAGGAAAACTGCAAGTCTCGTAAATTCTTTTAAGACAAAAATACACAAGCATGACCAAAAAAAATTATGGTATTTTGCTTCAGTTCATAAAGCAACTGACAAATCCTCTGTAACTCAGTAATAAAAATGATATGAAAGACAACCTGCCCAAGTCAGACCAAGGTCACTGCAATTTGAACATATTGTATATGAATGGTTGACAAAAATTATTTGCAGTGCAAAAATATGTACATAAAAACCTAGTTTTGACTTTTACTGTTTTGGTTTTACATTATGTATATATGTAGGAAATATTTAGAATACTACATAGATTTACAGAAAACATGCAGTTTTAGCTTTAAAAGGCTTTAAAAATCTATAGAGAAACAGTAGAGTATCACAAATTTCCTGATATGACTTAATACTCATTCCCACAACAAAGACCAACTGTCTTAGGAGCAAAGCTCTTGGAAGTATAGGCTACCCTATAAAAGAGACTGTTTATCAACATAATATAAGGGTTCATTTTTGCAAGAAATTGTTGAACCCAGCTCATAAAGCTTCATTTTAGCAAGAAACTGTTGGACCAGCTCACAACTATAAAACCCTATGCACTAACAGTATCACAAAGCACTATGTAATGAGTTACAAGGCACAGTTACAATGCATGGAACTGGTAGTAACAGTGCAAAAAAGGTTCACAATAACAGCACAGAATATGAAACTTTAAGACATAAACTCTACAAACAAGTTCGGATTCTCAAACCAAGAATAAAAGTTCTCCTCAGTATTAACAAAATCTCTACTTTTCAATGTTTCTAATTTTCAATAAATGTTTTTTACCAGGAGTGTGATAAAATCATTTGCAAAAACTAGCAGTATATGAAAAAAGTTTTTATACAGCAAGCTATTATTATATTTAATACAAGCCTTGACCAAATGAAAGGGTATTGTTCATGTACAAACATATATAAAAGGACTTCAGTGACAAAAGGTTAAAAAATCATTCTTTTGTTTTACAGTTGACCCTGTCAAGTGTAGGGTCAGAAGAGGTATCATAATTTGAGTGGGGATTCAAGGTGTGGATTTATACCAATAGTTTTGGTTAACATGGCCCCTGACTGTGTGAGAGAATGTCACTTTTTCTGGGTCTGCTTCTACATCAAGACTGTCTAGGTATCAATTCTGGTAATTCAACAATGGCATGTGCCTTCGTAGTTGGGAAAGTATTGTGAGAATTTACAAATGAGCTTTTACAAAAATCACATTTAATCAAAGGATAAATAAAATTATGAAAGAAATGTTGAGAGAGAGAGAGAGAGAGAGAGAGAGAGAGAGAGAGAGAGAGAGAGAGAGAGAGAGAGAGAGAGAGAGA
>JAUTXX010093314.1:0-16740 GCA_032273605.1 Panulirus laevicauda
AAAAAGAATAAAAAATAAAAAACATATGTTACTTTATATAAATCATGTACAAGATTTCTGTCTATGCATTAAAATAATTAAAGTCAAATGTCTGATCTAAAAATATCATTTCCTCGAAAGCTCACTTCTTTTATAAAGAATCGTTTTTACTGAACAAAAATTCATTATAGAAAAGAAAAATCTCACACAGATGAAAATTATGACTAATGTATACTCACTCATCAGGCAGATTGTTGACATACGACAGGACGGAACCAATACGATATCCTTCAGGATTAACACTGGGAAGATCCATATACCGTTCAGTATAGCCAGTATCATACAAATTCCAGGACACCACAGGTGCCCCAGCAATTGCCACTCTGTTCCATTATAAAGAATATGTTACTAACAGAGGAAAATGATAAGGATATTCAGATCTCTGTGATACATAAATAATTCTGAAACAAACAGGAAACATCCAAGGTAAGGTTAAGACTGTTCTGCAAAAACAAATATTTAAGTTAATTTCTTTTTCTTTCATACTATTCGCCATTTCCCGCGTCAGCGAGGTAGCGTTAAGAACAGCGGACTGGGCCTCTGAGGAAACATTCTCACCCGGGCCCCTTCTCTGTTCCTTCCTTTGGAAAATTAAAAAAAACGAGAGGGGAGGATTTCCAGCCCCCCGCTCCCTTTCCTTTTAGTCGCCTTCTACGACAGGCAGGGAATACGTGGGAAGTCTTCTTTCTCCCCTATCCCCAGGGATATTTAAGTTAATATCTGACAGAAAAAAAAATCTAAGGAACATAACCAAATACATAAATAAAGAGATATCTCCTATAACTGGACTAATTTGAGTGCAAAACAGTCAGGTTTGGGTATAAATTTGGGCTTGGGAGATACAATTGCACACAATATTTTACATCTAAGTTTTATGAGTAATATGGTTGGTGATAATCTTTTTAAACAAAGAGGTATATCAACCATGAACTATCTTATTTTCACACACTGACAACCATTTTACTCATGAAGAACATTACTGACCCATACAACCAAGGAATTCTCTTCTACTATCCAGACTCCACTCTTCATGGAAAAGGCAGTAAAAGCTTATCATGAAATTCTAATAACCTTTCAAAATAGAGGCAGATTCTTTATAACATCTCCCCAATTAAAGCTGTTTCATTTTAACACGATCAATCATTCTAGGCTGTTTCATTTTAACACCATCAATCATTCTAGGGCACAGATCTACACTTGGTCACAAAGTCTCCTTTAGTCTCTACAATCATAAGAAGCAATGTTCAATTAGGAACTGAAAAACACAAAAGCTACTTTGTACTGCAGTGAAGGCATGAAAATGAGTTGTGTTCCTCACCTTGCTACCCTAAATCTCTTCATACTGCCAATGTTTCTGTGTAGAGTGCATTCTCAGCTACATTTACACAGAGATATACATGAGTCAAAAACACCATTGTAGTAAAATATCAAGAAAAATATTAAAGGAGGTGAAATAGTTTTCTGCAATGGGAAAGCAGAAAGTGACAAAAACATCAAAGTCTAGGAGTTAAAGTAAATGAGAAGCTAATTCAAGGAGCATATTCATATGATAATACTACCAAGGCAAATAATGAATGTTACAACAATAACTTGCAAAATGAGACAGGAAGCTTATGATGAAAATGTTTCATGTATATATAAGAACAACTGAATGCTGTTCTAATGATGGTCAATGAACAAACAAACAGAAACTGGGTGAAATTTAGAAACACTTCATAGGGAAAACAGCTAGCTTGGAAAATGTGAACTACAATGAGAAGAACTCAAAATTTACACCCTATAAAGAGAATGATACACAATAATTCATGCAAGGCATATAATTCAAGTCATCAAGAATAATGTATTTGCTCTAAAAGAATCTCAGTATGGAAGACACAGAATTATCAACTTTGAAGTAAACTTTTAAGAGGTCTAGCAAAAAAGTTGAACAGATTATTCAATGAAACACCAGGAAAAATATGAACATACAAAGAGCAACTATCTATCCATATCTCTGACACCTGGTCCCTTGAGAGTGTAGCCAGAGCAAAAGAATCTCCATAACTGGTTAACTCCAGTGTGGCTTCTTAGCCTTTAGTGCCACACCCTTAACAGGCCACTGGCAGAAGCTGGATCCAGCACAGTGTTTTCAAAGGCTCTTACCTAATGCTTCTATCAACTGTTTCTGCCTAAAGTGTCTACCTCATGTTCCCACCAACCACTACTACGTAATGCTCCTATCCAACATTTCCACATAATTTTTCTACCAAATGTTCTTGTATAATGTTCCTACCTACTACTTCTATCCGCTGCTGCTACTATTTTGCCAAAAGTCAGGGCTAGCTCACAGCACTCTCTACAGGAACATCTAGAGTTACAAAGAATGAGTTGTATGAGTTATGTGTTGTCAAGTGTTATCTGTGATGAGAAGAGTGTATATTTGTGAACAGAATACCAACAGTCCATATACGGGTGAGGCAGAAAAAAAAGACAGGCACTTTGGTGAGAGCAGTGCAACTTGACAACCAATGAAGTGCTGGCCCACTATGCAGCCATCACTAACCCTTCTGACACCCAAGCAGGAAGTACTGGTAATGAACCTCCTTGGTCAATGGCTGCCTACTAATCACTACCTACAAAAAACAGTTAAAAGAAAATGACAGAGGTCACTACTATACAAAATTCAGACTAACAATTACGTAAAGTGCTTGGTAATGGAGAAACAGGATTATTCATTTAGCAAAACATGCATTGAGCTCTAAGTGCCTGTCCTGCCATTCTTGCAAAATCTTTCCACTGGTATTCATAAGTAAAGAGGTACAAGGTTTACCTCAATCAACCCTTCTGCCCAAAATCAGCCTACTAACAGTATGTCAACAGCTTTCTAGAACCCTTCATTTAAGACAATGATCCAATTCATTCCATGTGACACATGCCCGAAAGTACTAAGCATAAATATGAACAGCATGTGACAGCACTGTTCACTAGTATAGTAAGCATCTGATTCATCATTGACCAAGCTGAATCAAAAGCTGGCGGCTCAAAACACTTCTCAGAGGAGTTTTTTCTTCCCAGTCTTATATACAGGAGCAAATGCATGTGTAAGATTGGACAGAGAGTTGAATGATAGTTTCGTTATACATGTCATTGGGGCTTTTTAATATATGTATGGATGGAGTGATAAGAGAGATGAAAACAAAACTAAGGAAGAGGGGTGCAAAGATGGAGAGTAGTGGTGGGGAAAGATGGCTAGTGGCAAGCCCATTTGCGAATGATACTGCATTGTTGGCTGATGGTAAAGAGGAGTTGTAGAAGGTTGTGAGTGTGTTTTATGAAGTGTGCAAGCATAAGCAGTTGAAAGTGAATGCAAGTAAAAGTAAATTAATGGTGTTTGAAAGAAAACAGAGTGAAAGTATAGTTCTTGCAAAACATATATAGTGAAAGAAGAAAGTGTAATAAACTGTTTTGGATATGGGGGGAAAAAACTGGAAGAGGTAGGAGATTCTATGTAATTGGAAGTTGTCTTGGTCAAGTTTGGTAACATGAAAGGAGAGATATGGGAAAAAGCAGTACAGGGCAGAAGAGTCACTGGGTCCCAACCATGACCTATGCAGCCAAAACATGGACAAAGAATGAGTCATATAGGTCAACAATCTAGGCTGTGGAAATGAGCTAACTGGGAGGAACATGCAGTATGAACTGATGGAACGAAAAAGAAATGTGGAGGTGTATGAGAGATAAGGTATGGCAAGGAATGCAAAGAAAATGAATTGCAGAGTGGCAGAGTGGAGGAAACATAATACCTCGAGATGGTTTAGGCATGAAGAAAGAATGCAAAATGGAATTTACAAGGAGAATGTATGATAATACAATCACAGGGGACAATGTGAGAGGAAGAGCATCAGAGACAGGGGAAATGAAGTGGAAGAATACTGGAGGGAGAGAAACTGTGGAAGAATATGTGGAATGCTGTGTACATGGGAGGCATGTAAAGACAAGGAGAAGTGGAGACTCTTTTGCCGTTGTCATCCCCTTGACGGAAGTGCCTGGAGGGAACGGGCATCAGAGATGTAGGGAGATAGATAGAGGCTCCAGTCATGGACAAAAGTCCACATCAAGGGCATTAAGATACGGGAAAGTATTTATGAATTTTGGAGTAAATGGAAAAAATCTATCTTTTGAAATATGCCAGGTAATAGTAATTGCATGCTATAAAATCAACCAACAAATGAAATTAATAAACCTACTTGAATATGTCTGGACGCTGTGCCAGAGCCATCAGAGAAAGGTAGCCACCATATGACCATCCAGTAACAGCCAAACGTGTCAAGTCCATGTAGTCACACTGACCTGCCAGTAGCTGCAACACCTCAACCTGATCTTCTATTTCTACAGTACCCTGGAAAGCAATATCAATTCTTAATATTATCTGAACATAAAATAAACCCTAGAATTATTGGTAGAATGATATGAGAAACTCTAATGCTAAATCATGAATTCTATTTCGGGAACTTGAGAATTACAATTCACTAGCTAACAATTGCCAAATAAGACTAACACAATGTTAAAAACCATACTGTGTGGACATAATGATTCATAAATATTAACTTTCAATCTCCCCTTATGCAAACAACCTTGTCATACTATAAGCACCACATTTTTCACACACTTAAAAGAAGTTAAACTGTTGGTCTCCTCACACAATTCTTTATCATATTTTTTCCTACTTGTCCCTGGGGGTAAGGGAAAAAGAATACTTTCTACGTATTCCCTGCATGTAGCAGAAGGTGACTAAAAAGGGTTGGAGCAGGGGGCTGGAAATCCTCCCCTCTACTTTTTCTTTTCAAAAGAAGGAACAGAGAAGGAGCCAAGTGAGGATTTCCCCTCTCTCAGTACTCTGTTCCTGATGCTACCTTGCTAACACAGAAAATGGCAAATATGTATGCAAAAATCTTACTATAGTATGTTAATATCAATATTTCATCAAAATATCACTGAATATACCAAACAGGAGTTTAAAATGGTTTCTGTTTTCTGATCTTTTTGTTGTTGCCTTGAGGCCATTAATTTAAGGAATATCTCCGATTCAATTATGGAAGTCTACATTAAAACAGTCTTCATTTACCATATCTTCATTTACGCAACCAAAATAGATTCCAAATATTTTAATTCCTCTTCTGTCTCAACACTTCATTGACTTAAGAAAAAATAAACATCTAGAACTCAGAAGCTTTCAATAAAGTGACATATTCATTGGTTCGCATTCCTGAGCTCAGCCATGAAGGAAATAAGTTATAAAAAAGACCAATATTTGGTACAAACCAGGAAAATTTTGATTTTCAATTAACAAGCATGTTTTTAGTGATGTATTTACACCATTAAGTGGGGAACAATACATATGTGAAAGGCAAAATAAAAACCAGTGCCCATGTTTCTACACTTTCAAGTGCAATAAAAGTGACTTGTCATTCATATGTTGCAACAGAAAATATGGAAAGTTAAGTGCCTGAGTCAAAGACTATTTTCAATGTAAGGTGCCCATCAAAAATAGAATCTTATAATACTAAATGCAGAAAGTATAAATCATATTTCTTATTTCTGAGCCTTATTTCTGCATCATTACTATCTTATCAAATTCATATCAAATATTTGTTAAAATATGGGTTCCCATTTTCTTGATGTATTGTTATTATGTCTTAGGGTAAAATTCCTCTTCAGTAGAACTACTTCTCCTATAACATAATGAAAGTTTCAGGGAAAAGGGGCTTCAATTATTAGAATTCCAATAAACAGTCAACTTTCTAAGGGAAATAAATGTGATGGTCTTGAAAAGAGGTGCAGGTCTGCTTCCTATTGGGTGTGGGGTGGGTCTGGGAGATGAGTCAGTTGCTGTCTACTGATGACAAGGTTCTGGTGGAAGATAAGTAAAAAAAATTGAGAGTGCGTGGAGACGAGAAATATGAGAATTAATATCAATAAACATATGGTTGTCAAGTTTAGCAGGGAAAAGAGTGAGGCTGGAAGGAGTGTTTCAGATATCTGGAAGTGGACATGGCAGTAGATAAAAGCATGGGAGATGAAGTGAGCCTAAGGGTAATCAGGGGGGAAAAAGGGTCCTGGGTACACTGAGGATAAAGAAAAAGATGGATATCTCATGATATAGTAGACCTAATGATGTGTGTGTGTGTGTGTGTGTGTGTGTGTGTGTGTGTGTGTGTGTGTGTGTGGGATGATGATGATGATGATGATGATTATGCACACGTCAGAAATGAAGTGCTTGAGGACAGTATGTAATGTGTAAAGTTGATTGAGAAAAAAATTACAAGGTAAGAGAAAGCTACAGCAGCAATACGAGTATGTATGAGAGATATGAAAAGGATGTGCTGAAAGAGTTAGGAAATATGAAGCAAATAAGTGAGGAGAGGCTGACTAAGATGGTACATGTGTTGGACGTGAAAGTGAAATGGAGAAGGGGAGGGATCAAACTAGAGAGGGAAGGATGTAGCAAAAGATGTTTTGTGTGATCACGGGATGAGCAAGCTGATTTGGATATGATAATCTGCATGTATCTTCCAAGAACTTCTGAATGTTAAGATCTCTGCATTCTTACCATTCTGTTCATGAGGTGAGCTTGGAAACCCACGCCTCGGTTATCTGAGCCACGTGAATCAATGCTGACAACACAAAACCCATGAGCAGCAAGCATGTGAGTTCGCATATGTCTGAATCCCTGTTTGGGATAAAAGTATCTGTAAAATACCATCCTGACTGAAATATTAACTACACATTAAGAGAAAGGCCAGTCAAACCTGAAACTAAAGCCAATATTCAAATCAAAAGAATCATCCATAAAAGATATAATTCAACATGACCTTTATAAACACTGGCCGCACTATAAAACATTAAATTTCAGTAATAAACAGAATCATTTATATTTATATAATGCTGTATGTTTCAACATTCTTGATGAATCAATAAAAACTGGTGTCCATGCACAAAATTACAACACAAACTTAAAATGATGCCCATGCACAATGTGATGAAAATTTCAAATTGACAGCCTTATCAGAGCTGCAAATACAGAAGTTGAATAAGCTTCTAAAATATACCTCATTTCATCTAACATCGACATTCTATACAAGTAATATTCATAAAACCATTTTTAAACAACAGTAAATGGCATTTTCACATGCTTCTTCATACTTAGTTTCACTTTCAAACAAAAGCTCACCTTCTATCTTCACATCTCATTTTTGTTTTCCCTTGAACTTGTTCCTACCAATCTCATCTAACCCTTAAACAACAGCGGACATCAGCTTACGTTTTCTTAAAAAATGGCAACTAGCATCAAATGATGATCAACCCTTTCCCACCTCTCATAAAAAAGTCCAGCACTCTTATCATACATTAATAGCCTATAAGGATCTCTTCCACTGCCGGAAAAGGAGCTGTAAAAAATACACTATTCTTCTGTGTCCCTCCATCCACAGTTTTAAGAGCATGGCCATTGTGCACACTCCATGACCCCAGCAAAAAGTACACACTGTTGGATGACTTTAGTTAATAATAGAACAAATAATTATCTGTTTGTTATAAAAATTAAAAAGAATAACTTACGAAATGTGGAGAAATAAGCGACTATAAAGGGATTACATTAGAAGTAGGAAGGGCTGTATGATAGGTGACACCTGTCATCATGCTTAAAAACGCATATATGTGTTACATTACAACTGTGCCTAATCTTCACTTTATGTAAATCCTAAGATAATGGGGGAGAATACTAAAAAAAAAAGTCCTACAATGTTAGTCTTACACAGGTACGACTGTCAACCATTCAAAGTCCTCATACCTATTTGCATCACAGCATGAAAAGTACCATTTTTAATACATTATGCTCTTCAGCACCAACAATGAACCAATGCATGAAATGAGAGGTGCGTGAACCTAAGTTCAGGATAGAGAGAGAATCAAATGGTTTGAATCTTCCTTACACTTACTCAGCCAGTCTCCCTCACATCAATCTTAAGCATGAAGTGAACTATTCTAGAAAACATTCATGTTGTTTACTACCAACACTGTGCCTGTGTATGATGCCCAAGTACAGCGTGAAAACAACCTCAATGTCAAGAAACATCATCTCTATCCCCATGTTTCTTACTGGGAGCTGTTAAACATGATATCCAAATCCTTCTTCATCCCTCACTTAGAAGTGGACCAGGATAATACAAAAGTAACAGTATAAGTTCATGTATTTGCTGTTACTATCGAATGTTAATTCATCATTCCATAATAAAATATTCTTGATCTTTTTGTCTACCTGGAGTGATAAATCTATTGAACCATGCCAGGTGATTAAAGGATTAATACTTTCACATAAACTATCTATCTAACTTTCTATATCTCTGATACCCATTCTCTCAGGAAGCTCCATTAAGGAAGAGGACATGACAAAAGGCTCTTCACTTATCTCTTTCCTTATATGCCTTCAACAACCTAATTAATTAAGACAGCCTTACAAAAGCATACAATTTCACATGCCTATACTACAAATATACATAGTTAACCCTTTCAGTGCTATTGACCTCAATCTGTGCATGAATTCTGTAGGTATTGTAAGTTCTGTTGGCTGGCCATAGATGGCAACTTAAGAGTAACAAAATCTGTGTGTACCTTAAAAGGTACACACAGATCTAAAATCTAAATCTTATTTTCTACACACTGCAAGGTATAAAAAAAATTAACTGCACAGAGAGGATTAATAATATCACTATTAATTTTCTAAATTCAACATCATCCCGGAACTTGTTCATTATTCATTCAGCCCACAAATCTAGATCATCTGCCACATCCATTTCTCTACATCAGTGACTAACCTCCTATTTGTATGCTTAAAAATGTATGGTTTAAGAGGCAATGTCTTCAACCATACTACACATTTTTATGTCTGGGACCCAACATAACATGAAAAATCTGCTATTGAGGTTTTCTAACTAATCTATCCTGACCACAGAAGAGAACGTGTCATTTACATACACTTTACACAAAATGAATCCTTCCTCTACCTATGGCTTCTTAAATACAAGGAAGTACAATAGGGTAAGCGTCAAAAGAAGAAAAAGAAGAAGAGGAACCAAAGAAAGTGAAAGGAGAAATTACATGGGATGGGTAATAAGACTATGCTCAAGTATGGGGATTTAAGACGGAGCATATGGTGTTGCTGCATTGGTTGTGAAGCCAATGAACATTTGCAATCAACAGAAAATAAAGAAACCCACTTAAGCTATCCCATAATTTATCTATATCTCTGATGCCCATTCCCTTCAGGAACTTCTCAAGGCAAAATGCAAATCTTTAATAAAATAAAAAAAATTGATACAGTCATCATACGAAGTATGCAAATTCACGATTACCAGACCCCTACTCATGCCTTCTCTAGTGACACAAGAGATGAATATAAATATATTAACCATTTCTGGCAGTTATACATCTGATATATGGTATGGTACTAACTTTAAAGGTATTTGTAACAAGCTGAACCTGTGGTCCTCCATATATACAGAGAACAGTAGGATATTTTCTTCCTGGTGTGAATTTATGTGGCTTGAAAACCATGGAGTATATTACATCCCCACTGTTTATTCTTGTAGTGAAGACTTCAGGTACTACAAGGGATTTGATTTCTCTTAATCCCTCTGACACTGGAAAAGAAAAATTGCTTGTTATGAAGGAAACTAAAGACAGAACAATAAAAAAGGTTTCTTTAATAAGATCTTACATCTTTTTTCAAATATCAAACACATAGTTATTCATAAATAAAAAATGATTTCTACAACCAAGAAAGGGTGGAATGAGCACATACCCCACCACGTGATTAAGTAATCATATATCTCTTCAATTTAGTAGACACACATTACCTTCAAGTGGAGAGCCCCATTGGCTAAGCTACATAAACTTATTACATAATTCTATTTGTTCACTGCTACTGGGTTTTTCATACCAAAGAGTGCTGTGAAAGGCTTGAATTATTCTTAGCACTCTTTGGTATGAATGCAAAAAATTTTGGGCATTTTCCTCATGCTTCTACCTTTAAAAGAGTTACGTGGTAATGTAACAATAAAAATATGTAAGCTATCCCTAGAGTTAGAGGAGCAACATTAATGCTCATAAATCTCTAGCATATTGTAAAAGGTGACTAATGAGTTGGAGTTGGGAGATGTAATGGGACTTCTCAGCCATGATATTCTGATGATGCATAAGCATCCAAAGATTTTATTCTTGCACTCCAATATCAAATGTGAGCCCTTTTTCAAACTCTCTTCAATCTCTTCCAACATGACCTCCAATTACCTCTGGAAAACCTCAATTTTAAGGTCATTTTGTATGCAGATGATCTCAACATCACATCAAAACACCGTATACCACAGTGGCAACATCAAACATGCAGCATCACATCATAAAACTGGAACAATAGCTCACCCAGAACAGAATGTAAGCATCTCTACAGAAGTCTTCAATCATTCTTTTAACCTCAGACAGACATGAATCAAGCTCATACACTACAATGACCCACCCTGAATGGACAGTATAAGTATATGAGTGGGTGGGCCATTCTTCATCTGTTTCCTGGCGCTACCTCACTGACATGGGAAACGGCTTTGAAGAATGTGTGATAAATAATTAGAAAAACAGATGGATTTGTATGTAACATTTATGGATCTGGAGAAGGCATATGATAGTGTTGATAGAGATGCTTTGTGGGAGGTCTTAAGAGTATATGGTATATGAAGTAAGCTGCTAGAAGCAGTGAAAAGTTTTTACCAAGGCTGAACGGCATGTGTGCGAGTAGGAAGAGAGGAGAGTGATTGGTTCCCAGTGTAAGTTGGTCTGTGGCAGGGGTGTGTGATGTCCCCAAGGTTGTTTGATTTGTTTATGGATGGTGTGGTTAGGGAGGTAAATGCAAGAATTTTGGAGAGGGGCGAGTATGCAGTCTGTTGGAGATGACAGGACCTGGGAAGTCAGTCAGTCGTTGTTCGCCGATGATACAGCTCTACTGGCTGATTCGAATGAGAAACTGCAGAAGTTGGTGACTGAGTTTGGAAAAGTTTGTAAAAGGGGAAAGTTGAGAGTAAATGTGAATAAGAGCAAGGTTATTAGGTTCAATAGGGTTGAGGGACGAATTAATTGGGATGTTAGTTTGAATGGAGAAAAACTGGAGGAAGTGAAGTGTTTTAGATATCTGGGAGTGGGCTTAGCAGGGAATGGAACCATGGAAGTGGAGGTGAGTCATAGGGTGGGGAAGGGGGCGAAGGTTCTGGGAGCGATGAAGAATGTGTGGAAGTTGAGAACGTTATCTCGGAGAGCAAAAATAGTTACATTTGAAGGAATAATAGTTCCTGTATCTACCCTGACGATGTAATCATTACACAAAAGTGCACTTAGGAACTTATCATGTTTCATTTGCTGTTGTTTTTTACCTCATTCCAATCTCTCTCTCTCTTTTAATGAATTATAATGCCTGGGTCACATTCCTCAAATACTGTCATAGAGTTTGTGTATGTCAGGACAGCATTCTGTTTGTCCTGCAACTCTGTGATCTTATCTTAATGGTTAAGCAGCTGAGAGAGGCAAAATTTTCCTGCACAGAAATGTTGCCCTGGTAGTTGTAGACTTAGATTCCATTGTTTGTCAGTTTACATCTTTTGGCTCTCTCGAAGGCTGATAATGTCAACTCTGTGACAGTCTTTAGTTGGCTAAAGGCAGTCCTGAAATGAAAGAACTGCCTGTACCATAGTTGAGTGGGCTTTGAAGAGTAAGGAAGGCCAATTTTCAGTGCCTCACTAGTAACAATAAAGGTTAGAAGATTCAAACCCTGATTTTCCATAAGATATCCTAGAGAATCTCTCTTGTTCATACTCTTCCTTGGAGAGAAAAGGTTTTTCAATTTTTTTAGCCTACATTTTTATAGATATATATAGCGAACCTTTTTAAGATACAATGATACTCGCAAAAAATATATTTTTAATGTCACGAAGATACATTGCAGCTTTTGCTAATGTCTTACTCCATTGGAATTTGATTGATATTGATTATGTTTGATGATGTGGAGTATGGTGATACTGTATATGTCATACAGAGAAAGTGCTAGCATATTATCAATGTGTTCTGTGTGGCATATTTGTTTTTATCTGTCTATCTATCTTTACATATATATCTGACACCTGTTCCCACCAGGAACACCCTCTATATATATATCTTTGATGCCTGTTCTCTCCAGGAACACGCTTAGTGGGGTGGCCACAGCAATAGAGTCTCCATAACAAGTGAAGTCTAGTTTCTATGTTATAGTTCACTCATTCAGAAAAAAATTATAATTTGAATTGCAGTCATTTCATACTCCTAATCATTCAGGTACTTGATGGGACAACTCTTCGGAACTTAGAGGTGTTTGAAAATTCTGCTGGTGGCACAGAAGGAACTCTTGTTGACAGGCTTGACCACTGTTCAACACCATTTGGTAAGAGGTAAGTTATATACTAGTAAGTTTGTTGAATTCATATGTATTATGTATGTATGGTATTTTACTTTTTTAATTGAAACTAATAACTTATCCCAGCTCTATGAAATCATTTACTTCGTACTTACTTCCTGCGTAAGGAGTCCTTTCTGTCTTTATGAGGCTCCTGTGGCTCTCAGGAAGCTGGTCACATTCACTGGTCAGGACCACAGATCATAAAGTGTTGTGATGTGTTTGTGTGTGTCTGTATATGCAGAGAGTGCAGGGCAGTAGATTAGTAAGTGCTGGGTGTCATTTTTATAGTCCTTTGCATCATGGGAATGAAGGGTGATATGTTGAAACAGTGTTTGTAATGATGTAGTTCAGATATGATTAGTCAGAATAGAATTAGATGTAAAGTTGGATGTAACTTACTTGACTTTAATTCATAAGTGGAATTTTGAATATGATTGGTGGAAAAGAAAATATAGGTGTGCAGAGTATTAGAAATTGCTTTGAAATTCTCAGAAGTTTGTATATCAAAATGGCACAGTGTGATTTAAAAAAAACTTCATTACTGCAACAACATTCCATTATTATAATGTACATATTCTTTCTGTTTTCAGGTTACTTCACAACTGGATATGTGCCCCATTGTGCAATCCATCAAGTATTAGTAGTCGTTTGGATGCTATAGAAGATCTGCGAAACAACCCTGATGTGGTAGAGGAAGTGGTACCCCTCCTTAAGAGTTTACCTGATCTGGAAAGGATTATTGCAAAGTGAGTAATCGTGGACCCTTAAAGATTTATTCTGACATGTGAGTGATTTGATGGCTCACAGCTCTGTCTCTGTCACATATAATTTAATGATAGTCAGACTCTGAATCTACATCTTCATTTGATTTCTGTTTTTAGAATCCATGCTCAAGGTTTGAACCGCAGTTCAAATCATCCAGACAGTCGTGCCATTTTTTTTGAGGATGTCAAGTACAACAAGAAAAGAGTTGTTGATTTTTTGGCAGCACTGAATGGATTCAAGACAACTTTAAAAATCCTGAAAGCTTTCCAAGGTGAGTATGCCATAATCTTTTCATCACTACCAGGATTGAGATAGATTAAATCTTTCAACATAAAACATTCGTTGAATGTGATTTTTTCTTTATATTATAGCATGCATGTGAAAGAAGATCCATTTTCATAGATTTTTTGAGCCCATATTACATGCACTGCATATGGTATGGAATACAGATTATATACTGATTAGGTGGGATGTGAGTTTGAATGGAGATACTTACATGAGGTTAAATGCTTGAGATACATAAAAAGATATGTTAGCAAATGGGAACCATTGGTGATAAAATAAGTCATATGGTGGGTGAGGGGATGAAGGTCATGGGCACATTTAAGGAATATGCGAAAAGAAAGGTCAAAATCTGGGAGGGTAGATGTATGCATGTTTTTTCTTTTGAAGGTATAGTAATTCTGGCAGTGTTGCATAAATGTGAAACTTGGGATCTAGACAGAAAGTTATGGAAGAGGGTGAATATGTTGGAAATTAAATGTTCAGGACAATTTGTGGTATTGTGGGGTTGGTTAGGTAAGAAGTGATAGGGTAAGAGAGAGGTATGATAATAAGAAGAGTATTTTTGATAGAGCTGAAGAGGGTGTGCTGAAGTGAATGAGTGAGGAGAGGTTTGAGAATGAAGGTATATGTGTCAGATGTGAAGGGGACAAGAAGAAGGGGAAGACTGATTGAGGGATGGAAGGACAGTGTGGAAAAGATTTTGAGTCCTCTGGGCTTGGAACATGCTAAATTGTGTAAAATGAGCATGGGATAAAGTGAATTAGGGCAGTGTGGTATACTGGAGGTGATTTGCTATCAGTGGGGAACCAGGATACATGAAATGGTCAGGGGATACCAGGGAAAGGTCTGTGGGTTCTGGTTGTGGATTAGAGGCTATGGTTTAGGTGCATTACAAATGACAGGTAGAGAGTGATGTCAGCAGAAAAGGACACTTCTTCCTTTTTGGCTATACTTCACTAATGCAGGAAACAGCAGGTATGAAAAAAGAATTATACACCATGTCTTAACTCTTCACAGGTTCTTACTGCATGGCTTTGATTGTGCACATTTTGTCTTTGAATAGAATTCATGGCCAGTAAAGTCTGACTGTGGCTGTGCTGATGTCTTTTCTTGATTATCTATCTGTTTATGTTAGTTTTCCTGTTAGTAAGCATTTTATTTTGTATAGGGGAGAGAATACTTTACACTTATTCCATGCATAATGGAGAAGGCAAACAAGAGGGATGGGAGTGGGACATGGAAACCCTCTCCTTCATGTATTTCAGTTTCTAAAAGATAGTGGAGAAGAAGGAACCAAGCAAGTGGTGCTCATCCTCCTCAAAAGCTGAGGCTTGGGTGTCTGAATATGTTTGGATGTAACCAAAATTAGCAGAAGGGAAAGATAGGCACTATGGTTGAGGAAAGGATCCTGGATGTTTTAAACCTGATTGAAACAAAGGTTAAAGGTACACCCAAGAGCATATCCTCTTCATCAGACATTTTTCCATTTGCCACTATGAATTTTCTGTTAGTTAAAAACTCATTGATCAAATTCTTAATTTTCCACTAATATTTGTCTTGCCACTTTCTCTGATAACACTCCATAGTTTTACTTTCTCAGATGCTTTTCCAAAATCTAAGAATGGTGTCCATTCTCATCCAATTATGGTTTCATACATTAAAGTAAATTAGCTTTTGCATTTGTTTACTTTTACCAGATATGAATTTGTGATGGTTTTCATTTATGAGATCTTAAAAAAAATATGTTTCAAAATGTTCTATTTTATCGCTCTCATTCATTTTGATTATATGCAATGTTAAATGAATTCTATATTGTTTAGTAATGATTGGGATCCCATTGTGTATTTGCATTATGTGTGTCATTTTGTGTTTGTATATGCTGTATAGCATTGGCCATTGCTCAACCTCTATAACATCATGAAGGGTTCCACTGTTGTGGATAGGGAGTTATGGTTTTGGTGCATTATACATGACAGCTAGAGAATGGATGTGAACAAATGAGGCCTTTTCTTATTCTGCTTCTGCTGAACAAATATGAAAGGAAATATGAATCTTCTTTGTACTCTGTATGCTTATTTTTCAGTTTTGATGTGTTTGCTTTTGGAACTATTTTAAAGACTGCATATTATATATCTTATAGATGCTCAAAGGTTTCTGTCTTTAGTACAGATATGATTCCCTTACCTTAAAATATTTTTCCCCCAAAAGGATCTCTGTATAAAGCTTTAATGAAGTTCTTTAAATGTATGACAACTTTGCTTGAAGTTGATATACTATAGATATAAAAGAAACTTTTTCCGTTATAGGTGTTAGAGAGTCACTTCACTCAAGCCTGTTACGTAGGTGCATGACTAGTGTGGAAAAGGGTGGCATATTCCCTCCTCTGGAAGAAGCTCTTCAGTTCTTTGATGTAAGTCATTTGATTTCCTTGTTCACTGTGTAAAAGCACTTTACAAAATGTACACGTGGTCTTTGCAAAATTGATGCTTATAGATATTATGTACATAAATGTTTCATATGTATCTGTAGAATGGTTCGAGAAAAATTTTCTTTACTACATGTGTATCATTGCAGCTGTCCCGGATTTTAAGAATGATAGACACAACCTTTGAGATGTGGTTTGAATTTTCTCACAGATCTGGTTTATTCATTTATAAAAGCCGTTTGTACATCTCAAGTGTCGTAAATCAAAAGTTCTCAGGGCTTCTTAAGCATTACTCATCTGAGGTATTTCGGGCCTTAAGGTTTTCACAAGTTCCCCAAGTTTACTGGTTTTTCACCAACATGTATTACTCCCTTAAGATAATCTGATAAACTTTTCAACAGTATTTTTGCTATTTTTATTGTTATGAATATTTATTTTCTGAAGATTTTGATACTTACATGGTACAAATTGTTTCATTGTATGATATCATTAAAGCTCGCATATAGCTTAGCCACTTTAAAGTTTGAGATCAACCTTGGTTAAGAAGTTTTCTTGTAACCTTCTTCCATGTTGTTATGCTCCTAAACTCAGAGGACAGAGTGAACCTAGATAGAAAGGTAAGTTTTGAGGATGGAGAAACTGCTTTTTTTTTTTTTTTTATGGTGGGTAGTAGTAGTATTTTCCAGGCATATGTGTTTTTTGCTCTCTCTCTCTCTCT